>JAQGAF010003736.1:0-16482 GCA_034687865.1 Kryphioiulus occultus
CTGAAAATTTTTTGTTTCATATATATATATATATATATATATATATATATATATATATATCATATTTCCTTTTTATAATGACTGCATTTTATTAGTCTGGGGTAAGAAGTTTCAGAACCATAGTCATTGGTTGTTAAGATGAAGATAGGGAAAGTATGGATTTCTTCACTTTATTCATTATATGATGCGATTTAAAAGTCTTTTGGGATGAGTGTATACTCAAAATTGACTTATTTGACAAAGGCTGCTTCGAATTTGGTGAATTTGATATAATTCCTGGAAGTAATCAGTTTTATTCAGTGCAGCGGAAAACCTGTGCACGCATGCATAGTAAGTTGTTTTTTAGTAATCTTGACAATTAAAATGTGTGCTAATTAAGTATTTATGACAATTAAAATGTGACTTGCTTTATTGCTTTTTTTTCGAGAAAGGGAACACACAGCAATAAATTGAAAATATTTTCGAAATGTTCACGTCCTTGTTTAATGAATATCATTTGGCCCTTGGAGGTTTCATACAGTTCTCCATGGAAAATTAATACCTTCCCATCTGTGTTGTTGATTTATGAAATCCTCGTTTAACTATTGCATAGATGCTATATCATGAACACGCAAATTTACTGCTATGCGGAGAGATAATCTTTTAAGTAATTAGCTCCAGTAGGGCATCGCAATCTTTCTCAAATTTTGGTGTAAAGATAAATTACTTCTAAAAGTGTCTGCATCTTCTTTTAAATTACAACATTTTTATTTTCACAAAACGCAAGATTCGGGAAGGCAACCTGTATGCATTTTATTGCTAAAATTACTGAAGAATTTGAAATTTACCGCAGGTTTAAAAATTAATTGTAAATGTGTTTTGTCGTCATCTATTACCATTTATGCTTCAGCAATAATTTTGAATAAACTGTAATTGTTGTTCAGTTGAAGCCTACATTATATGCAAAGTTTGACGACCTGAATTTAAATAAGTTATATCAATGTAATGCCATGTACATTACAACAAGTTTCATGTTCCTTAGTTTATTGTTCCTAATAATATTATAATCATTCATGAAATAAATTTGCTGTCTTATTTACTTCCAAAATCGCACACAACGGGCATTTCCAAATCTGAAACATAATTGCAACATACAGTAATCAGTAATGCGATAAAGACTTTGTTGGCTTCTAGGTTGTATAAGAGAAGACTCTTCAATACATTGTTTTGTGGATATTTTCCTTGATAATAAATTCATACAGTACATGCAATGTAGTTGATAGACGTCAATCTTGATAATAAATACATGTACATGCAGCTTCAACTTTCAGAAGCTCAGATTTCAATTAATGATTTAACCAAACAAGCAGTCAGCAAACATCAGCATTTGTAAACATTGCGCATATACATGTAAGTTTGCATAATTGACTCTTTTTCAATATGGCTTGCATCGCGTTTTATCCACTTTAAACCATTTTGCATTACTGATGAAATGGATGAAAGGTAGTTTTTCAATCCTACCTTTTTGCCTGCTGTGGGCCTATACTTAGCCATGAAACTCCTCGAGGCTTGACAAACATCCTCTTTATTTAATATTTTTTCCTGAAATGGCTCTGTGAGCAACCGTACTGTTGACTTCCATGTAATTTGCCTTCGCTATGTCTCGTCTTCATTTTGCAGAAATGAAAGCGGTAGCATATCAGTATTGAGGCTTTCTATGATTTCGCATTTATATAAACTATATAAGTGCTGCTATAGTGAATAATAGTCAGCATTTCGTGTCCTATTCTATATAGATCTGCTTTTTGTTCCTCATTATACAGGTTACATGGTCAGTAAACTGATTTTAGAAGTATCGATTAAAATCTGTTTTAAATCTTTGAATCACTTAACATTTTCATATTCACATTTTCCTAATGTAAGTCTTCGATGAGATATGCTGCATTTTAGTGTCACAAAGAACGAGTGCTATGTTTGGACTATAACTGCAGTTTAATCATTTTGATTTAGTTGCATCGTTATTGTGCTTGCAACAAAGCATATATTTTTCCGAAAAGGAATGCGAATTAATTTTAAATATTCCTTTGAAGATTAACGTGGTGGCTTGAATCTCTGTCACATCCGTTGTGGTATCATCACTAATAATTACCAGAGTTATTGTGGTGCACTTACAGTATCTGATAGTGCACTGCGTGGGAATATACTGATTACAGCGAACCGAGGACAGGAAATGAAAGACTTTGAGTCGAAGGCAGTGGAAGGAATTCCACTTATGAAACCCCATCAACTCATTTTGATTCGCTGGACAGCAATGTGCCATTAAAAGAAAGAATATAAGTTTTATCTAAAGGGAGCAGGGAATGTTGGCTGAGTTATTGACCGAAATAGCGCTATCTCTGTGGCAAGCACAATAGCTGCAAACACAACATTGTAACAGTGATGTCAGAAAAATGACCAGCTCTATTTGGATTAAGATACTTCGAGAATTGCCAGTAATTGGAAGATGAAGAATGCTGTCATGGCGAGTTGTTCAGGTTGATGCATGTCGGCAAAACGCCATATTTTTGCCCAAACTTGCCAGAAACAGGCCTCTTACATGTCATTTCTTAGATGTGACATGGCCTATGGCAGAACCTAGCGAATTTATCAGCATTTCCGGTCGCTTTTTAAGTGTTGCTGGCCAAATATTTGCTCTTTTTCGAGTGCTCAAACACAACCAATTCGCAAGAAATTACAATTGTGTGGGAAAAGAGCCTCTGGTTGGTTGTTAAAGACCTTGTTGTTTGAGTTGTATTGCCAATTTGAAAGAAACGGCCTTTTCTGTTAAGTAAACGCGTGGCGTAATGGCTTGTTTGGGGCAAAAACGTACCGAATACATAAGCCTTTTGCTGTGCCATAATTATACACACCTCCCCTTAACTGTTATGTGTCTTTCACAGTTGTTAACCAGGTAATTATTTTGTGCATTAGCACGCTTCTAGTTGCGTTGTTGCGCATACATTTGAATTCGGAATCAACATTTAAACTTAGGTAACTGCTTGAATTAATGAAACGACTATGTTGGGAAATCTGTCGAAATTAATTCTTGGTTTGCTTTGTCGCAGTTATAACACGGCGAGCATTAATCGAGTTCAAAAGACTACAGATAGGCAGTAAAATGATGGTTGGCTCAGGATTTTGTATAGAAAGTATATTCATGCAGCAGTTCTGAGGACGACATTTTCAATTTACTTACATGAAGATTGTGGGCTATCCAATTAAATTTGACAACTTCAAGAGCAGATTATTTGTAGCATTACCATTTTCTATGAAAGTATTTAATAGAGTTGGTCACTCAGGCAAAATGAACAACTATTAAGCGGTGACTTTTATTTTAGTAGCCACGAATTTCCATAAAGAGATAACTGATTACCACGGCTTGTGAGAGTTGTGCTGCAAATACAGTGTATGTGGACTTCGGTATTGCTCCTGTTCAAGCATTAGTACAACGAGAAAGTCAGGGTGCTCACAGGATCTGGGAAAGTCAGGGGATTTGTCAGAGGAAGTCAGAGGAATTTTAAAATTTGTTTCAAGAATTCAGGCGATGTCCTAACTTTTAATTATAAATTCAATTCAGAAGGTATTTTAATATATCGATTATAACATGTAAGCTTGCTGTGGTTTTTAGGTGAAGCTCTACTTTGTGCAATGACCGGTTCCTTCTATTTGGCCTCATTTCAATAATGTCGAAATTGGTCCAAATAAAATAAATTCCGAGCATACACGTAATTAAAAATCAAAATTAAAAAAGGTAATTCCGTGATATTTTGATGTTTTGTGAATCCCTTTAGTCTACAAACTACAGTAGATCTTCTTAATTAACGATCGTAATGATTACATACTTAATATTTTCAACAGCATGTTTTTTTTTGCATATTGGTCGATGGCGAAACTAAAGGTCAGGGGAAAATAAAAATTTTAACCTGGAAAACCTGGGAAAGTCAGGGGATTTTATGTTAAGAAAGTTGAGGTAACCTTTGAAAGTGGGCTTACCCTAACTTCTCCTAGGCTTTCAGTGATTGCCTGGTGTTTAGGAGCAAATAAATCCGAAATTACATAAGGTTACGAAATTACAAAAAGGAATTAAAAAATAAAACAGATAAATTCAAGCAGTTTGGATTGGTGCCATCCTTGTAGTCTAGAGTAACTAGACAAGTAACTTTTAAGTATATATGATTTGTGAATAGTTTGAGCAAGTTTATCCTCTGCAAAGTGGGTCTGAAGCAAACTTGAGGGAGAAAAAGTAGATAATATATCATAGTAAATAGACTGAATGTCTTGGGAATATCATAGGGAATCGGTATAATGAATTTTTGTGTGTGCAGAATATTAAAATTCGAAACAACAAAGTTTTTCTGAATCTGAAAGCTTTAGGAAGTGCTCGAAGCCACAGTTCATTAAGGACAATGTGATGCGACTTAATTCGTCTGAAAAGATATTGTTTCTGCAATTTATGAGGCTGTGCTAGCTGTACAATTGTTTTGAGCATTGCTGACAAGAATGCAAATGCGCCAAAGGCATTCCATGGCTTTTTGTTGCCCTCAATAAAACGCAATTAAAAATCATTTTGCCGCTACTATCAAGTAATTAGTGCTGCAGCAAGAATGCAAATTATCCCCTTATGTGTACAAGCATGCCATTACTTATAATGGCTTCGATATATTCAATGACTTCAATGGCATTTGTGAATCGTTCTCAATTATGCATCGTTTCGGCTTAATTGAGTGCATTTATGATTGGAGTTAATTGCATAAGGTGCACATGCGTTTAAGAAACGGCCCATTAATTAGTCGCGATGTGTTCCCCTTGCCCCGAAGATAACTTCATGGTAGAGAAAACGTGAAAGACATCTTGAATTTTGCTCGGTATGAAAATGTCTATGACGCTGTCATGGAATAATTTTGTTTATTGCTCCAGTCTATTGTCGTAACTGTTTTTCAACATTGGGCTGAAAGTTTCCTTAAATTTGTATATTCGATTTGATTATTGATTGCCACGTTCCGGTTTCCCAAGTGAAATTGTTACAAGCTACGTAATTAAATGAAGAGATGATGCCAGATGAGCTAGACCTGCTTGCAATCTGGGATGAACATGTAATTACAATTAAAGTATCTGTGCTTAAGCTTTCAGTCCAATTAATTGAGTCCTGGTTTTTTTTCCTCTCGCTGGAAATTCGGGATTTTTTCACCCTGTTGTCTTGGAAACCTCTAATCAATTCTTAATTTGAAACTGTTAACCTTTGGGAATTCGTAAGTGCATTCATTAATTTCTTGCACACCCGGTAACACAGTCTTTACTTAAGACGGCCTGAAATAAAAAAGTTTTTTTTTCATTTATATTGTACGTGGTGAACACCAACCTGGAAAACTTGGAAAACTCAGTAGATTTTGAATTAAAACTTGAAATTTTTTAGTATCAAAATAGTTCAGTATTTGTGTTTGTTCTTTGTACTCGTTATTCTAAGAAATTGGCCTAAAAATGATTAATATGAAAGGCCAATCATTTTTAGCTGAATTCAGTATTTGTGATTATTTTTTTTCTTTAAGAAAATGACTGGGGCGCCCCTAAATTAATTTAACTTTATGAATTATTTGTGCTTTATTTATAAAAAATTAAAATTGCTGTCAGCGTTGCATTTCCTATTAATCTTTTTCAAAACGTTTTCGAGAGATATCCCTAAATTCCCTTATTTCTGTTAGTTTTGTATTCGGCTTTCGTCTATGGATTTAATTTCTGTTGATATTAATATTTCTCAACTTTTCGAAATGGCTTAGAACTGCGTTATTGGTGATCTCTTACAAATTTCTTTCATTATCATTATCATTTTTCTAATCCATTTTTTCCGTAGATTTTAAAGGAATTTTTTTTTAGAATCCGACTTTGGGATACGTTTGTTTGTTAAAGTTTACTAAAAACCTATCATTTGCGATCTTGTTTTTTTAAAAAAAATATTGCTTGCGGCATTTCCTTATTAGTATTATTGAATATTGTTTTCAATAGAATTGTTGCACATAATTATTTAACGACTAAAATATATTTTTTTACCTGGAAAAAATAGAATATGAACCACCATGCAATACGATATGAACATTTTAGTCGACTAGAGAATCCAGATCACAGTGGTCAGTGAGACTTCATGCCGAGCTGTGGTTTGAATTTAACAGATATATTTAATCCTGTAAGAAATTAAGGCAATATAGTCCTCTCGCTGTTTATTCAAAGCAGGGGGCTGCTCCATAAACGAGCTATTTTTCGATGATAAATAATGAGATTCAACATGCTATAAATATAATCCTATTAGCTTTCAATAGACACTGCATGCATGCGCTTATTATAGACCAATAGGCTTATTCACTATTAGAAAGATGGTACAAAGACCTGAGGGAAGCTCATGATGTGCTTATTTTTGAGACTTGCGGCCACATGCTGCTATAGTATATAGGTATATTGCAACACTGAACATTTAATGAACTGATAACCAAACCTTTTCATTCACCTCCCATTGATTATCATGTTATTGAACTGAATCTGCGTGGGCATTGCCTCCAAGACAGAAATCTCAGACTAGGTGTTTAATTGCTGTGCAGTGATGATGCTCAAATATTTATAACCCTTTTATTTAAGATGAGCTACAAACGTCTATATCCCAATGAATGTTTCTTACGAATGCCTTTTCAAGCATTGAAATTTTGATTGGTGCAGCGTAAAACATTCGAAATTTCGAAGTTCATTGTTTGACCTTAGACTCAAAGTCACTGTCTTGCATGCAGGTGTTATTACAACATAATAGCTTTCGAATAATACATTTACGTGAATCAGCATCTTTGAATTTTCACTTGTAAGACTGAACCCAATTTGCGGCACATGTTTCCTTTTGTCATCCACTTAATGACGATATTCATTGTTTTCTTTATCAGGATGACCTGATCTCGTAAATAACAGCAATGGTTATTAGCCTAGGTCAGCAAATTAATGTTATTGTTGCAGCGAGAACCGGATATGCCTGCAGCCTCATCGATTTTTAATAAAGCATTGCTGTATGCGTATTATGTACACATGTATGGCCACTTATGTGTTGGAGGACGTAATATCAAGATACATGTATTACCAACATATTAGAACTTATTCAAAAATGTCATTTTTAATGCCTCTCAATTTCAGTGTTGTTATTTAAAAAAAACCTCATCGATGATATGATTAATTTTGCATGTTTTACATGTATTGTTATATCGTGCTAATGAATATAGAAATTTTACATCAACCAAACTTTAGGTATGTCACTTTAGTTTTTACATCATGGAAAATATCGGTTTCTGTGATGCGATTTCATTAATTTCGTCGCCTGATGGGAGGTAATCGATTCTATCGTTTGTTTTCTAGCTTTTTTTATACAAATGTATAGCTGATGCAGCATTTGTTTCCTCATTAGCAAATGCAACTAAACCTTTTAAAAAATCAGCACGAATATCAATTTACTCCCCACTGATTTAATGAGCAAATCGCATTCATTAAACATTGTTTTGTATAATTAGAGAATTTGCTGCACGTAAATAATTAGAAAGGGATATTTGAGCGACCTATTGGAAATACTGTATGGGACGGAAAATTGACTCTGACCACAACCATCATGTACATGTAAACACATGAATAGTTTATACAATTGTAGAATGGCTAATATTCTACCGAATTTGAGAAGATGCATCATTATGCAAACGATTCTATATTGAGCTTCGTTCATTTTCTTATTCAATTATCTGAAAATGAATTCTAGCGTTTATTGAATCTTGAGCAAAAACTTCCTTTTAATGAGAATACCACCCACCAAAATGTTTGATTGGATTATATAACTTGGTTTTATTTTTACATTTCGTAGATACGAATGCTGTTCCATTTCAATATAACTGTCGAAAATTGCATTTTTTTCACAAAACTTTACTCAACCCATTGCATTGCAGAAAAGCAATGAGCAACATTTTGAAAGGGACCACGTGGGCATGGTTAATTTTCGTTTGACGATCGATTCTCCAGTTATTTTTTCATTAAAACCTTTAATGATACTAACTTTTTTTTTCTCATGCTTCGTTAAAGTGGAAAACAATGTTTTATGATAGAATAGAAAAAAAGTGTTGTTTTTCCCAAACTTAAATCAAGCAACATCTGCTGGGTAGAGGCAACCATCGTGATCAGCAGGAGATGTTTTTTATTTCAACTTTGAACACATTGCGATACGAAACAGAAGGGGGTAGAATCATAAAAATAACTAATTTTTAATTAGATTTAAGTATGTGGGCATCAACACGATGGAACAGTTATTGGCTGATCTTGGAGAGGAAGCTAACGATATTGATAAGAAAAATCCCTAGTTTTCTTGACGTTGATTAATCCCCCACATCCTGTTCTGAAGGGCTTCCTGTGCTAAAGATCAGACTGCTGAGTTTTCAATGTCATGAGCGTAAGAAAAAATTACAAAAACTCCCGGAAAACAACAGTTATGGCTGTGATCTGCCTGCAGTTGTAATATTGGACGATAATTAATATTGCTTAATGTGGATGAATTTACTGAAGAATATGCCGAAGATAACAGGCCATGGAAGTAACCTAACTGTCTGAAGAACTTATTCGAAAATTTGAAATGTCTTGTTGAAAAAAAAAACATTGCCAGGATTTAAGTTTAGGAAGGAGAGGTTCTGTAGTAGTCGATATTTAGCTTTATCCAATGAAATGCATCAGAAATGGTATTTAATATTCGGACCTAAACCTCAATGGGGATCCAGATTTTTCTACCTAATTTTCAGAAAGGGGATGTCGTCAATATGCCTTTAGACTCTGTTTGCCCCAAGGTGAATACAGTTTCATATCGGCATAGCCATGTTTGCTTGTTTTTTTATTTTTTTCGTTTTACGAGCGAAATTCGATAATGGAAACTGTTCATGTAGAAACTCCACAGGCAACTATTGGCATTTCAATGAAAAATGGAATTGGCCTCTGAAGCATGACATCATATACATGTACATGCCATTGATTTCTTTGCAATGCAAACAAAAAATCCAGCGGACATTCGCCGTTGAACTTTTACAATGGGTTTCCCCTTGTGATTTCGAAAGCATTTGGGCGTACTTTGTTTCTTAATACCGAAATACCTTGAATGGGGATAACATTTGGTATAGCAGGGAGTATACGGCTTATTTGCCGGATTACAATTTGTGCGGATATAGCGAAAATGTTGCCCATGACCTCTGTGGTCGTGGGGGTCGTAAAACAATTTCCAGGAGCCTACCATCATAAAATCGAGATAAATTTAGCATGATTATTACAGTTGAAATATTATGTCGTATCGAGCAGCAAGAGAGACCTGAAAATGTCAGGAAAAAGGCCTTTCTTTGAAAAAGTCAGGGGAATTCATTAAAATTCAGCAAATCTATGATGTATTAAAAATCAATTTTATTGGAGAAATTGGTAATGAAATTGTCAATAAAAATAACCAAATTTGATACTTGCTGATAAAAATTGGCGTACTGTCTCCTGTTTATTATAATAAGCAAGAAATGTATCATAACGTAGATTGACATGTACCATATTTTTGCATTTGCACTTTTCATGGTGGTTATGGGAAATTCGATTTAAAACCTGGAAAGGTAAGGGAAATTCAGCTAACCAATTCTTGCTTCACACAAAAATTGAGATGACTTGCAATTCTCTTGAAGAAATAATAAATGAAATTGTCAAGTAACATATCTAAACGTGTTGTTTCGTAATGGAAATTAGTGTTCTTTCTCCTGTTTGTAAATAGTGTAGCCTGTACAGTGAATAAGCACGTACATTGCATTCCTAACATTGCATTCATTGTAATTCTTACATGTACAACTACATGTACAATGCATTATTTACATTCACATGTCATATTTTTCATATTGTCGGAGAAATTTGTATTAGTGATAATGCCAGCCTTAAATTGCCATAACCTCAAATGCGGAATTGAATTTGTTTGTGATGCTGCTCGAAAGAGGGCGTATCTAGTCAAAGTTATGCGATATAATGAAGTTGCTGATTTGAGAAAGAACAATTAGGATTTTCAATTTTTTGAAGTGATACACTAAATTATCACTAATTGGTAGATATTTTTTCAAATGCGAGAAAAAGTCAGGGGAAGGTCAGGGAAGTTGATACTTTTATTTCAGTGAGAACCCTGTACCATCTCTGGGAGAACTGACCATTTTTGAACTTTGTTCCCGAATAACATTGATAACATTCCATGAATAACATTAATATGACAACTATTTAAACGTATAAAAGACTTCCTCTTGGCGTGTTTGGAGTGTTCTACTTATAATTGATGCGACTTACTCGGTTGCATTCAGATCTGTAAAGATAAGATTGTCGCTGCCCTGCATCTTTGTAATAGTCTTGTTAATTCATCGATTTCTTCTCAGCAGGTCAGCCACAAACACCCGTTGCATGTCACAGCCCACCAAAACCTAATTAACTTGTCACTCTTTGCGAATCCTCCATGTTTTTTGCCTATCCAACTCCAATCGCCTTTGCCCAGAAAACCAAATTAACAAACGCCCCGATGCTTCTGGTGCTCTTTTTGGGATTTCAACAAACCTTTTCTCCCACATGCTCTTCCAATCTCTTAACAGGCTGTCTGGCTTCCTGAGGAGATTTCCCATCCCAATGCCATCCAGTGGCTCCTTCAGGCTTCTTAATGATCAATCTAATCAATCGTTAAAGGCAAAAAACACAGGAAACTGGATTACGTTTGGAGTCGAGTTACATCTGGTGTAATTTTCATAAGATCCTTAGCTTCGCAGTGAATTCTCAAAGATAGGCTTTTCATTTATCACGCTGACAATCACCAGTATGCAAGTTTGTAATTGAATCACGAATTCCATCCTCAGTGTCTTAGCATCTTAAGGGACTATAGCTAGGAAACAGTCAGCACTAGGGCCCTACATTGTTTCATTTCCTGAAGCAACAAGAGAACTATTCTCTTGCGTACTCGCTTTGTTACAATGCTATGACAATATGAAAGTGTCTTAGTTTTTTTTGGAAAAAAAATCTCATATTATCTGGCAGTTAGTTTTTATACACTGTATATCATTCCCCTATATCTCAATTTTGTTTGGTCGTGTTTTATAACATAAGGCGGAGAAATTGATTCTATACCTTGCGGAATTTCACAGGTATTTTTGAAAATCGTTTCTATAAAATACAAACAACCCTTATTTATGTAACTTGAATGCCGTTTGCTTTGTTATATTACTTTCCCAACCTCCATGTACAATGTACATGTATGTCCAGATCTATACATTTTGGTAAGGCTTAATACCGTAAAAACATTTTTCATAAGTATACTTGGCAATCTAAGAATACAATGTATACAGCATGTCACACCAGATCTGGAAACTTGTAAACTTGGGTCTCGACGGTATATGCCCTACTCCAGCATAGACATTATGAGAAAGTGGGCATCTCCGAAAGAATTGTAGGTTTGTAGTGATTGCCTGACAGTTTGGGCTGCTAAATTTAGAAATTACATTTTTAAGTTAATTTAAACCCAAAAAAAATATAATAACAGGATTCCCCCAGACATGGAATTCCTGTAAAATTTAGGGAAATCGGAATGGCGTAGAGAAGTCAGTGAAAAGCAGGGTTATTAAGTTTGAAAAAGTCAAAGAAATTCAACGAGTTAATAATACTTTAAATATCTAGTTCGTGGTTAACACAAAAATCAAGTGATGACAAGCAATTCCTTGAAAAGTGGAATGAAATTGAATACTTATCTAAACTTGCTGATTCCGTTTGAAAATATGTTTTATTTTCTGTTCAGGTGTACAGTATATCGTTCATTACATTGGCGATTGTACTATTTTTGCACTTTCAGTGGTCAGAATGGTCAGGGAAATGTATTTCAAAACCTAGAAAAGTCTGGGAAAATCAGAAAATTGAAAACTTCATCTCTGGGGGATCACTGAATAATAATATAAATTTCGGCAGCGCTAGGGCAGGTGTCATCCTTGTATTCTAGACAAACAGGGTTGAAATCATTGAATATACTTTGTATGCTCGAAGCATGTTGTTCCGCTTATTTGGAGCAGGGTATGCTCCGAAGTGCACGTATACTCGAAAACACTTAGGATATGATGGAAATTTCCAACATAGCCTAAGCGAAAGTGTAACCAACAAATCCAGTGCACAAATGACAGGTTTCTGCAACAATGTTCCAATCAGGACAGACAAAATTCGTTTTAAGAGTGTCGCTCACGTGCTTGTTGTTACAACACAGATTGTGTCGCGCTCGTATATGACTTTGTTTGCCAATTTCAGATTAAGCTTCCATGGTGCATTCAACCTCGTCATTTAGTCAACGAATTTTACTTTGTATGCTCGAGGCATGCTGTTCCTCCCCAGTTCCCATCAATATTTTTCCCGAAAAATTTGCATACAATGTAAACAAATGCGCAGGAATATATCGAACAGGCTTATCTCATCTCAAAAAATATACGACGTCGTGCCACGTTGTATTTTACTTTCTTAGGTTTTTTTATGAAAAATATTTGAGCTTACTATTAATAAGTTACCTCCACCATACAGTGTATGGAATTTGAACCTTCAATTAATCTTAAAGGATGCGATGAAAGCCACTTTTAAGCTCTTGCTACCCGTAAAATATGACAAAAGTTTAATAATTATTTCGCCTCTTTAGCTTCGTGCACTTCATGAACAGGAAAGAAATTGATCGATGAACATTAGAGCTGCATTATTTTCCTTCATATCTACTTCATGAAAAGGAAGCATATGCTGACGTTCAGCCAATCAGAATGTCCCTCTACCCTTGCTAAGTTGTCGTTAACGAAATGTTTGCAGGCATTGTTTGCCGTTGGGAACTAAGATGCTAGTAGCTATTAATACATGTGCAAGCAAATATGGAAGCATAACATCGCGACTGGGAAAGATGGAATTTCTTAAAATTTCAGGGAATTTTATATTCATCCTGGAAAACCTTAAAAATTCAGGGAATTTTAATTGGAACCTAACATTTTTCAGTAGCAATATTTTGCCAATTTTTTTTATTTCTCAAACGGCGTTATCTGTTGCAATATTAATATTACTGTATCAAACTTACTGTTGTGTGGTAATATAGTCTAAAATCTAGCACTTTAGAATTAATTTAAAACACTTCGCCTAAGGCGGTTCATTCGTTCTCAATCTTTGTGTCAATGTGCTATAACATTCACTAAAATCAGTTATAAGGGATACATTTTTAAATCCTGTTTTTCTTTAGTTATTAGCATTTTTAAAACTTTGTGGCAACGTCTTCGACGTTTTGCCTACGGCATTCTCTAAAATAATAATTTTACAAGCACATTTTTACATATATAAATGTAGGCCATAATCCGCTATTTGTGGTCCATTTTTCTTAAAAAACATTGCACACTGAGTGCTGTATTCTTGCAGTAATTAAGATTCCTTTAAGCCACTAAAGAAAATATGCTTAAAATTCATTAAAATTGCTTTTCGAATAATTTTTTAGTTAAAAATTTACCCTACGGCAGTAATATTCCTCATCATTGTTTTATAATTGTGACCTAAAAACTATTTTGTTGATGAAAATTTCTTAAATTTTCTGCCTAAGACGTTTCTCTTATTTGTATTATTGTTGGAAAAAATTGTAATAGAAGGTTCTCAAAATCCTCGAATTTATTTACAAGTATAACGGAATTTCTACTCAACAAAGTGTGAAAATCAATTGGACTTGAAAAATTGATACATGACCCTGGGAAACCTGGAAAACTAAGGGAACTTCGATTTCAGACATCAGTATTCGGGTTCACCATGCACCAGTTTTACACAACTGGTAGCGTCAGGAAAATTACTGTAATGTAAACATTCACAGCAGTCATCTTCTGCTGTGGGGTTTATGATTTAATCTCTTCTTGGCTTTTTCAATCATTTTATATTACTGTAGTCCTTATTTGCAAGTGATATGTCATTTATGTGTACAATTACATCAGCTTTTTGCGATATGTTCTGGCTCACCATCGTGGATGGCAGTTTAAGTGCCTTCTTTGTTGGAGTTTGCCTGACAGGCTTCTGGATTTTAGTTATGCATGCCAGTTTTCATTACCTAAATTTCCCTGCAGTTTATTTATAGTTTGTCCAAATTCCTTGCTGCTGTGCGATTTTACCTCAGTGAAATAATTACATTGAAAAATTACATTGAGAAAATGCAGATTTAATACTGAGTATGACATGTAGCTTTGACGCAAATCTTGCATCGAATGGGATGTTGCCCTGAAGGTGGAAAATGCATTTGGAATATAACGTTTGATAGATATTTATTTTCAGATATTATTAGGTCTTCCCTGCACTATACATTATTAAAACCACTACCTTTTTGTGAGGGGTTCACAAAAATCGTTTGATAATGGAGTTCATGGGGCTAGGGTTCATACAGTTCGCACGTCCAATTTTTTTCATACTGTAGGGCAGAATTTTGATAGCTATCGAGTACAGTGAAACCTTTCCATAACGACCACTCACGAATTGAGTAACTTGACCTCAGTTCACACTTTGCACGATCACAGCAGGGTAATATACAATGGATGTAGAAAATATTTGAAATATTAACAAACTGACGAATAGAATATATTGGTGTTTGTTCAGGTTTGAAAAAATGAAAGTGCAACTTCAACGTTTTCCCTGGTGAAAAAACTCTCGATTGTGATTGACCTATAATACAGATTTCTAACGTTAAAACCTCTAAATCAATTTCAAGATGTCTTGATAAATGTATGATAAAATTCCATTAGAGATTGTTCAGAACTTGTAACGAGTCAGTTTCCGAAGTGTAAGTTTCAGATGTTTTATTAGGGGTATAAAACACCAAATCCAGGCATGTATCTGAATTGCTTGCATTTATCTGTCCAACTCCTGTACCTTTGCTAGCTTTCTCCAGACTTGTAAAACATGGAATTGTCAGGGAAATTGAAAAGACCTGAAAAGCCAAGGAAATTTAACAAATCAGTAACACATTATACGTACTGAAGCTAGTTTTTGGCTAACACAAAAATCAAGCATTGGCAAGCAATTCCGGATAAGAAATTAATATCGAAATTGTTAAATAAAAATAATCTAAATGTGCTGTTTCCTTGTCGAAATTTTGTTTTATTCCCTGTTTACAAATAGTAAGACACAAATGTAGCATTCCATTCATTGCCATATGGCATATTTGTGCATTTTCAGTGGCCAGGGTTGTCAGGGAAATTTGTTTTTAAACATTGAAAAGTCGGGAAAAGTCAGGGAAGCTAATAATTGCTTTCTCTGGGAAACTGATCTAGTGTATATTGTACGTGTATACTGGAATTGGACGTCCAAGAGGGGGTTGTCAAATTAAGAGGAACTTGGATTAGGAGGTATAAAAACCCCTGATGTTTTGTTTGGACAGAGAAATAAATACGAATACATTCTGTCTTCTTTCCAATGAAATGTGATTAAATTTTGTGAAAATTCTCAAGATACACGCTTTTGTTTTCCAAAGTTTTTCCATGGATGGCCCCTCTCCTAACCATGCCATCATCATCTGTATTTATACACGTTTCAGCTTTTCTGTTTTGGTGTGGGCATCCAGTAAGGCCAACCTTTCTTAAATTGCGTTGCTCTTCAAGTAAGATTTTCTTGCACATTGCGTCGCTGTGAATACCGTTTGGATGCACCTCACTGGTTTTCAGTCCTTCAATTCGTGGTTTAAGCCAGTAAGAGACTTTTGGCAATTCTCCACATTCTCCTCTAACTTGCATTTTGTAATGCTGATCCGTTGGTCTGCCATTTTGAGGTCCCAATTTACAATGGGACCATCTAAGAGTTTAATGTGGCGGATGCCTCCAACCGCTTATTTGTACTTCACTAAGCTGGAAAATTTGCCGCAGACCTTCCACACAATGCAATGACCTCGTGACACTCTGGCCTTGTTCTCTTTGCTCGTTGGCTTCAAATAGATTGTGGAACGCAGTAATGGGGAAGCCGATCTTATCCTGATTGATCTATCTTTAATCAGAATGTACCCAACAAGGCAGTTTATGGATTTCAACGTCCAAGGCAGTCGCCAATGAACCATATGGCAAATTGGACTATATTGTATCTTAGACTAGCCAATCATAACTTGCCTCGATGATGTGTTGCAAGCTGACATTGTCTTAACAGTGTTGCACAAGTAGTTTCTTGTATTATTAAAGTCTTTTCAAGTAACCGTTGAGAAAATCCAATGTTTTTCAATGTACATGTTAATCTGAAATGTTTGAAAATTTATCTTTATAATTAATTTAAGATATATTACGATGCTCCAAATGTTCACAAAATATGTACACTTACGAGCAAAAAATTCGGACCACCTGCATGTATTGCCCACAAATGTGCTTTTTTCACATCAACAAAATGTCCGATTTAAACTCGGAAAAGTGTGTT
>JAQGAF010003737.1:0-16481 GCA_034687865.1 Kryphioiulus occultus
AGGTGCGGCTTTCCCCGTCTCCTATTTGCTGTGCTCGCCATATATTTGGGAATTTTGTTATTGCTGAATTCGTCGAGCATTCCGTGCCCTTTGCACAGGGTTGGAATGCCATTCTGTGCTCGGGCGTCCCCTGGCGTTGGGGGACGTGAGTGAGTGCCTGGGTGCAGTCTGGCAGTCTGGGCCTGGGCTCGGCCAAAGCAAGTCGTGTCCTGGAATGGGGATGTGTTCAAAGCTGAACTTACTGTAGCCTGATGCCTGATGATAACATTTACAAGACGAAATAAACCGTTAAACCGTATGCTGGGTCGGCATGTCTTTGGAGGTAGCTATGCTACCGTTACATGGTGGAGGTGCGGCTTTCCCCGTCTCCTATTTGCTGTGCTCGCCATATATTTGGGAATTTTGTTATTGCTGAATTCGTCGAGGGATCCGAGTATGGATGTGGCTGCCCTTGGGGCCGATTCCCCCGTCGGCCATTATATTGGCGTGCCTGCGTTGACGGCCATTACAACTTCCATAACCAATGAGCTGAAAACCACGTTATTCCATATTATATAAAAACGATGAACACCAAGCATCAGTGCCCATTCTTCGATTCTTGATGCCAACTGGTCAACTCTTCAGTATCTGCAAGTATTTCCGATATTTTTATAAATTGTCTAAAATAATCTTAGAATCATCATAAAGGAGGGATAATTTCCTGAATTTGAAAGGAAATCAGTGGGTCCAAAACAAACCTCAAACTTGAAAATCCACAACAAACCAAAACAACAGCAGTACAAGAAAATTTAACGTCGCATCCGAAATTAAGAAACAAAAATCATCGTCGCAGTCGCAGTCTCCATAAAATCCAGAAACCGTCATCGCAGTCAAAATCCAGAAGTCGCAGTCTCCGTAAAATCCAGAAACTGTCGTCGCAGTCAAAATCCAGAAGTGGCACACACCGTCAAAATCCAGAAGTCGCAGTCTCCGTCAAAATCCAGAAGTCTCAGTCCTCGTCAAAATCCAGAAGTCGCAGTCTTCGTCAAAATCAAGAAGTCACAGTCTCCATAAAATCCAGAAGCTGAGGTCGTTCAAGTCTCGCAAGTCATGCCGAAATCGTATAAGTCCTGCCGAAGTCCCGCAAGTCCTGCCGAAGTCGCGCAAGTCCAGCCAAAGTCGCGCAACTCCAGCCAAAGTCGCGCAAGTCCAGCCAAAGAAGCGCAAGTCCTGCTGAAGTTGCGCAAGTCCAGTCGAAGTCATGCAAGTCCAGCCGATGTCGCGCAAGTCTAGCCGAAGTTGCGCAAGTCTAGCTGAAGTCACACAAGTCTCACAGAAGAAAATTGATGTCTGGAGTAAAGTCTGTAAAGTTACTGTAAGTGTGAGCGACTACAGCCTCGTACAGACTTCAGTGACTGCATTGGGGCGTCAATGAGACCAGTCTGACTTCATAGATATCGTTAAGAGACCACAGTAATTGGGACTTTCAATGGACTGAATGGGGGCTTAATTGAGTGGGACTTCCAGGAGTTTCTAACTTTGCAGCCTGCTAAAGAAGTACATTTAGAACAAGGCACTTCCTCAACTTAAGTTATGGAACCCTTGAAGTCATGATTGAAGTAGCAGTGAAGTAAGTTAATTGTTAGTGAAATCTAAAGTCTGACTGAAGTCCTTAAAGTCCGGCAAAATTCCTGAATTCCTCAGACAGTTGTACTCAATTTTTCAAAGTTGGGAACATTGTGTCTCACCTACATGGCACATTCATACATAATGTTAAATCGGATGACTAAGCCACCCAAATGGCAGTGAAATTTCATTAACATGGGAGTATGAGAGCTAGGAATCGCGTCAAAATTTAACGCTTCTATGTCCACTAGTACAAAATTAATGTGTGAAGAATAATTTTTTCTGGCTACACTTTATTGGCTAGAAGTAATTGTCACCTGATACATGTAGTAGTAGAATTCCAACTCGATTGCTCGATTACTGGCCATGTGAGCATGTCATGCAGGGTATATAAAATGTTGCTCAGTTTAGATCAATATTTAATTAAAATACAATGTCAGTTAAAGAAATTAAAAAATATACTGTACAATTGCAAGTTTTTTCTTATCTTTTTCTCCGAATTTTCAGTTGCATGTTTTGCAATTGATGATTAATTTTGACAGAAACTGTTCTGCATGGCCGTATTCCCAGAACCCCGTTTATACATTCAATAGCCATTGATTTTTTTGGTGCATGGAGAACTATTGAATACAATTTCGTTTGAAATATGACTCAATACGACTTCTCTTCCTACATACATCAGTTTGAAGGCCTGATTGCATCAAAAGCTGTCTTTCCATACGGAATAAATCTGCAAAACTCTAAAGTTTTCTTTTTTATTAGCATACGTCCTGTCTGGCCATAATGCAAATGATATATTTCATCGAGTAAGTGATCTTTTTATTTCCGAGCGATTGCCATGCTGATGGCCATTACTTTGAAGTTCTAATGGTGGTCTGCATTGGACTCTGTGAGGTACTGCTGGCATGTCCCAATCTACATGTAAATGCCTAAGTCGTGCGTACTGGGGGTTATGAAAGGAAATGAGTGAACGGGTATTTGGAGTTCTGTGCAAACATAAGTTCCTCACTCAGCCACATCTAAGAGAGTCCTACCCATGGCCATATAGGGTTTCCATATCCGATTCGATTTTGCTTCTTTCAAAGCGCTAAAGCGAGTGCACTACATGCAATTTCCTCTGTTTGCTTTATCAAATAAGTTATTTCAATCGGGCCTTCGATCTACAGCGCCACAAGAAGTAACGGTCAATGTAGGAAACGTACAGCAAGAGCTCAGTTTGCGACGGATGTAAGTTAGGCTTGCTAGAGCTTGATCAGTTCTAAAAATATCTAGAAAATTTAATTATGGTGATTTCAGAAGGAAATGTTGGAATTAATGTTCAAGCTATATGGAATTACGTACTATGTATATAAACATATCATCGTGTTTTGATCAGGTGCACGTGAAATTTAAATTGGTTTGTGCAATAAATTGTACCCGAATGCTAAAACATCAACGATGTTGAATTATTGATGACGTGCCTAATACATTTATTCTGCACTCGCTATTTCTCTTGAAATGCCTAATTAGATGCTTCCTAAAAGGAGATATATCATCAAATGCATTAAAACATGATAGGTAATTAATTGTCCATGAGTGCGCAGGAAATGCTCTCCAACCACTAGTTGATGTACTAAAATGTGGAACCTGATTCGCTAAAAACCCGCCTAACGTGCAGCTTAACGAATCATTCAAACTATTTTATCTAATGGTAAATAGTTGTGTTTCTCGTATGCTTTACTCGTCCTATCTTTACCCTGTTTAAGTTTCACCTTAATTTTGTTAGAGGGCAAAAAACAGAAAAATGTTATTTTTAATAATTTTGCGGAAAATTTATTTTTAATACTCCTTTCAAGAACTATGTGTCAAACTTTTAGTGAAGCGATGTTGATAGGATTTATTGTTATTTAAAGTTTAATTGATGTGCTGAATTTTACATAGAATCAATTTGTTGCCCCTCAAGCAAATGTTACACAAGCCGGGATGCGAGTAAGTGTCGCCATAAAGTGCGTTTTGATATACATGTACCTTCATTTCGACTGTTTCTACTTATTCGCTAAACAAAAACCTTCAATGTTATGATGGTTCAATCTTCTCCTAAAAATTTCCCTAATCGGTTTACGAGGATAAGTACGTACAGAACTTAACCTGGTTTGAATTCGGCATTTTCCGTTGCAAAGCTTTTAAAGTATGAAAATAAAAAAAGATAAATAATAAATACTGCTGCGGAGGAGCAAAATCTATTTCATTCCTCATGGAAAACCCTTTCCAAGGGAGATGGATGGAAAATAATCTTCTCAATATAGCGTTGGTGGCGTGGAGATGCACATTCTGGACAGGCGAAAAATCTTTAACCTTGGTGGACAATATATCACGCTTGAAAAAGTGATTACTTTTAAGGGGCAGCTGTGATAAGGGCAATACATGGAGTATCCGACTAAGTTGGACTAAAAGATACATCATTGGAAGCTGTGATGGATATACGAGGCTCGTTAGACAGATATACTCTTGCCTGCTATTTGTGTCATATTTCACTGTCACATCGTCATCAATCAAGGCTACAGGCCCGATCACGAAATCACCTCCTCTTTCCAGACAATGAAAAACCAACAGGATTTCTGGCTTCCGGTTCCACCGATTGGTATTAAAGGACCATTTCGTGTAATTTTACGCCTGTCTGTTGGATTCGTGCAATGATTTGCAGCTTGGCTTTTACCCACAACAGTATAACTGTGTCACATAATCAGTGCTCCTCTAACATTGTAACTTCGTTGAAAAAATGTGAACAAATTGAGGATTTGCTTATGTGATGTTTGAATTCCATAGCTAATTACATCTACATGTACAATTTGAAACTTCAGTCTTCTGTGTTTTTGATTTTATGACATTTTCTTTGTGAATACGTGTGTTTTAATTCAGATCATGGATAATTTTGGGAGCTAATAAACTGCTCTTTCATATTTTGCTTGTTTTAAATTTTTCTTCCATGACAGTTTCAACAGTTTGACTCCAAATTCGAATGGTACTAGTAAACTTGGTGTGTTGCAGGACTTTTGACTTGGGGTTGTATATGTATAATTAAATTCTGTTCAACGTTTTCACAGATAACACTTGCGAGTCTGTAACCAGGAATACAATTTCTAGATTAGCGATACTGTATGCTTAGTGGCCTCGGTCAACTGGAAAGAACAATTCTGTGAAACCGTTTTGTTGGCATGGCAACAAGTCTGGGAATGGGCACCCTCAACACGCCTAGAATTTCTGTGGAAATTTCGATTTAGATGCCAGCAATTTAAGTGAAACAGACATAAAACGAAGGAGATAGATTGCCGGAAAGTATTGCGTTGCGCTGATTTGTTCGTCTAAGCTGTTCGTACGAAATTCGGAGACAATTGATGACACGCGTGGGATTGTTTGGTCAAAATATCAGTCGAGTAATTAGGCTATATTCTTCAGCCGCAACAACATGTTGTTGTGCAATAAACGAATCTGTGCATCATTAAAATAAGCGCACGATGACCCCATGCGTAGACGCTTCTTGCGTCATGAATATGATCTAATCTAGCCTCAAGATTTTCATCAGTTATTCACCCTTTATGGGCACCATATACTTCGGTTTATATTGTTACTTTTATTTTTCCAATGTTGATTCGCGTTTACGACATCTTAACTTACCTACGGAATATTATACATGTACATATATGTATTTCTCCTAAGGCTTATACATGTGGAGTTTCACGAAAAAATATATAACCAATAACTTTCATCAGTTTTCTTAAAAAACGCTTATTGAATTTCTTAGATGAAAATTGTGCACAGGCTTGCCATAAACAGTATTAATATTACGAAACTTTTCGTGGCTATCATCATTTCGGAAATAGTCCCATAAAAGTAGACCAAACTAATTCGACGGAAAATATGACTGGTGCATGCGATTTTGACTTTTCAAGTTCAGTGTTGTACAGCTTCGGAATTACCTACTTTGAAAGGCTTGCATGGTTAGACATGATGCTGCGAGGCAAAGGAATGTTGAATAAGTTTTCAGTCTAGAAAAAGCTCAAGATTGGAAGGAGATTGCAAAATTTCATCAACCACTGCCATAGTGTTACTCAAAAAATGGTAGCTGTCAAACTTAAATTGTTTTCCATTAATAGTTAACGCACATCGACGGCAAATAAATAGGAACTAACCGCACTTGATTATGTGCCATGCCGTTATATTGACGAAAGAGCATTTCTCTCCTAAATAAATTAAAAATTGATCAACCAGTTGGGCTGAAGCTTCCATCAACTTGGAAGCAGCGAAAATCGAGCTTTTTCTTAGTTTTTTTTTCCTTTTTCCACAGCCCTCTGAAGTTATCGATTCGCGATTTCTTGCCTTCATTCTTTCCTTATCCCTCCTTTTGAATTCCCAACTTTCTTCAGATTTGCTCGATAGGCCTACCTGGAAGTTGGTTGAGCAGCAACACCATGATATTAGGAAGGAAAAAAGTTCAGATTGAAAGAAATGTCTCCGAGGATTAATTGAGATCATGATCATCATTGTGAGCGAAGAGTTTGCGGAATGAAATGAAAAGGAGAAAGGACTTTGGGGGTTTGAAGAAAAGCGTCTGGACATATTCAGTCAAAAGAAGGCACTTGAACCATATTTCATTCCCCCACCCTTAAAAATAGCATATTGTTTCTGTAAAACAGAGCCTCTTGGCTTTCTATCTGCAAGATCGTAGGATTGGAAATATGTTTGTGAAAGCTTTTAAGGTTTTGTTCAAGTCTAATAGCTTTTCGAAGGATTGCTCAGTTAGTCGTTTAAAATTTCAATTAAAGTTGGGTTCAGTTCAGGATTTTGTTAGAGTAGTCTTGTACATAGCCTTAGGCTCCGTTCAATTCACATATCATTGATGGCTAAAAATACAATTTTAGTAATACAACTTTGTCTCTTAAATGATGGATACGAGCATAGGCTGGTTTTACATGTAATAGCTAGCATTTCCCTTATTTCAATTATGAAACTTCTACAAACGTTTTTTCAATATCATCAAAAGAGAATCATGATGAATGAAATTATAACTCCGGTATACATACATTTTTGCATGCAGTTCAGATAGAAAACGCACTGCCAATTTAAACAATAGCCACACATTATTAAAATTAAATTTATTTATGATGTTTGGCGACCTTCAAGTCGAGGGAGTAATTGCCTAATAAAAATGTCCATACCGATATATTGAATTCACCACCACCTGACATTTCTAGATTGACAATTGTGTACTCTATTGCATTGAATATCTCAACCAAATTTACTAAGGCAACAGTGGAACAAATGTCTCGCATAGCAACAACGGCACTTGTGAAATTTGTCAAAAAACACATTTTATGGATTAAATTTCTCTTTTATGGTATTAAAGCTTTGACAAATTTTTAATCTATATCCAGCACTTATGCATGTCCACGTTCATATACTATTGTGCTGACTGTCACATATAGTGCCTAATGATCGGCTATACGTACATGTAAACTATTTTATGACCTTTATGACCACATAATGGAGCCGTAGCGTTGTTTTACGTGCGCTTAGTGAAATTGAGTATGACGGCGTTTGTGTTGCATTCTCGCGAATTCGTAATGAGGGAAAATGGATTTGGTAATGAGGTTATTCAGATAAAATTCTTATTCAGAAATAGTAGCGAAAATCTTGTTTGAAACGCGGATTTCATCAAGTGGGAAATGACTTTTTCAACTTTTAAATGTCGCAACCTCTTCGTTATTGGGAATAGCGCCAAGCGTATTACACGTTAATGAAATTAGGTTGCAAACCACTTGTAAATCTATTTGTAAATCAAGTATTATATACTTGTAAATCCTTCTGCTTGAACCCGACAACATTTTTCATCTCAAATTGGCCTTTGGTTAAGCTAAGATATGGCAGCATGCTGCTAAAAAAATAGCGGTATTTTGCCAACTACAGTAATGATAAACTGTGCATTTGAAATGCATTTCTTTACATGGAAATGTGTCACTTATTTGCTGCTGAACCAAGGATGAATTTCATAAATTAATGAGGAAATGCTCAACTACTGTATACCTGCAGTGCATTATGAGCGATTCTTGGTTAACGTATAAATGGTAAATTAATGAGGATTTAGTAATCCTATAGAAAACGAAGATTCATGCACATTCCAAGTATACATGTCGCAAAACATACAGTACTGAAGTGTTAAGACTCATGAAAGTCTAAAATTTCAATTGAAGTCGACTTAGCAGGTTATAATGATAAAAGCTAGTGGAATTTCGTTTTATTATTCGGCAAATAGATTAAATCTAATACCTGAAATGCCTGGCTTAATCAAGCTAAAGGTATACGCTAGCTGCATTGATAATCCTCAATTGAATTGAGCGGATGCAGCTTTATTACCTCATTCACAACCACGTCTATATGGGAGCTAATGCATTTCTTTCTAGGTGGACATGAATTAACAACGACCTTTCAATGTCTCACAGTGACTAGATTAAGTACCAAGAAATATCCCTGATACGTTTTGCATGAAATAAGAAAATCCCATTTAGTTCTATTAAATGATTTATGAAAAACTTACAAATATGTCAATTTCTAGCCTCATTTTTATTTGACGTGTGTATCAAAGAACATTCATTAATTCCCATTAATAACTGGTCCTATAATATTTTTAACCTAAAACGCTATCCACATGTGCATGAAATAAGAAGCAAGTGTTCCAGCTTTGTCTCTTGCTCATAGTATACATGTATTAGGTAGGAGAAATTTTCTTTTTCGTATGGATGACCCTTAATATTTCATCACTCAAGAAGACCATGGAGAGCCACCTTTATTGCTTTCTGTAATCCTTTGATGACCATGTTGCGTTAATTTTTATCTAAATTCATCTGTTATTTCATGGCGAAAATTTCATAATTCGCTCGTCAACAGCAGGCAGCCTTTTCAGCTTTGTGACTGTTTTGGTGTGATCGTTCCCCACTTAAACGTTTACTTAAAGCTAATTTATTCCCTGTAATCTTTCGTCGTCCTTCTACGTGATTTTCATACAATAAATAAGAGACCATAACAAAGTCCTTCACTCGTTTCTTTTCCTTAGTATTATAGCTAACCCCATACAGCGCGAAAATATCCACTCATTCATTCACTTTGGACTCAACACTCGCTGTTTTGCTTTAGGTCAGAGTCATAAGTCAGTTAAGGTTGTCTGTGCCACGCAGGCCCTGCTTATAAACACGCTGTCGTAGATTAAACTGACCTCCTTGTTGATGTCACGGACTTCTTCAACAGGTGCTAGCTTCTACATGTACTTCTTGGTGACGTGACTTCATGGCAAACACACAGTAGACACCTACACGGTAATGAAGCTTTTAATGCATGATAATGTTCTCAAGACGCTACTTGGAGATATTCTTGCGCTTATATTTATTGCATGTATATCTGTAGAAAAGTCTGTAGAAAAGTAAAGTATTGCACCTAGCCCATCTCGTTAAACACTACCTGTATTTGTATGCGTAGATTAATGTAAACTTTTTGAGGAATTTTTGGATATAAATTTATGGATGTAATATTTGCTTACAACTTTTATGGACATTCTTATAATGTCCATGACTGATAACCGTAATACACCGACATTTTTAATGAATATTTGCATTTCAACTCTACTAGTCTAGTATACAAGAATGACACCTGTAAAAGCTGTTGGAATTTATCATTATGTGTTTCTCCTAACCTAAACAAACCTAAAAATGCAATTTCTTTCTTTAGCTGCCCTCACCGTCAGGCAATCACTGCCAGCTTACGAGCCGTTAGGCTAAGCCTTCTGTCTTATAACGCATATGACGCTATAACCGTAGTACACCCTATACTTTTAGTGTCAGATACATGTATGTTTAGGTGCATTCTACACTTACAGTGTAGAATTCACCGTGTTTTCATTGCTATCCATTCGCCAAGTTTCGCTAACGTTCTCAATCTGACAATCCGGCTGCTAACACAGAGACAAGTACATGGCATCCAAATAAATTAGGCTTAGGTTGGGCCGTTATCGTGATAAAATATAATTGGCTTTCAAGATTTTTCATTAAGATTCAAGCCGATTCAATCTTGGTAATCTAAATTGTATATGCAATGTCAGGACTGCTGTTCGGGAAACTAGTATTTCTGGAAACGCCATCATCTTGAGAGCCGATTAGCATCTCTGCTTGTAAAAGCCTTTATTTCATCAGACATATATTTAGACAAAGTAATGAATGAATTTTATTTCAGAGACATTCAGAAGAGCGTGAACCGTATGCACCCCATCCCCACGTTTACCAACGAAAGCAAATCCCGTCGAAAATAGTCTTTTTTTGCGCCATTTTTATTATGCATCATAAAAACATAAGCACCGTACGTCAGCATTTATGACGTTTCACATAAAAAGAGAAAAATGAGGCTGTACGCAATAATCACAGTAGCAGCACGGTGTGTACATATACCGACTATAGGCATGTAGGCTACATGTGCATGTATATGGGTTATGTATATATACAAAGGATGAAAAATAACCAAATGTTCTGAAAATAATCCAATTTTTTTGCCGTTTAATGGTATTATTATCGCAAGTCTTAAAATTTCCCCCAGTTTATTAATTCGAAAGATTCATTTGCGTTTTCATTTTCATTTGATGGCTGTGATTTCGCTGGAAATTCTCCCCTAGGCTTCATCTGAAAATGCCCCATAATAGTTTAATCCGAGATTAACTTAACTGCTCTTGTATTGCTTAAAATGACAACCCACATTAATAATGAGGACATATCAAACAAAAATCTAGTTTTACGAAGTAGAAAATGACGAAAACCACGATGACGAGTTGCTGTGTGTCTCTCAACTGGTAATGGAAAACTCGGTAATATTTACCGTGTTCCAGGAACACGGTGAAGTTTTCTGAAGTGTTACCAGTACGTGCTCCCACAATCCACTGCAGAATCCTTTCACCTTATTAAATAGCAACGTTTATCTACCAGGTATTTAATTATCGCGTTTTTTCCTTGCTGTGTCCTCAGTATTAAAGTTGGAGTGGATTTTCGCACCTTTCATTTCCAGGACGAAAATAATCACATGCTAGTGACTTCATTAAACCGTGTTTTTGACTAGCGTCGTAAACAACTTTAAAATAGATTATACACGAGACATAATGCGCCAACTTTTCATCCTAAGGCAATTTCTGGTGGTTTATTTTCGCAAAAATCTGCGTGTCAAATCGCCGTTGTAACTGAATCCCTAAGTGGATCCTCTCCAGTATATTTTAAGTTCACGAGGAATTGCCAGACTTCCCTCACCCAATTTTGTTTGTTTTCTTGGATGTTACCGAGAAAAAAAGCCTCTTGTCTCGTACGCCAATCACGAAATGTGTTAAACTTGTATGAGTCTGAACGTGTGTGTCGAACTAGTGCTCAGTTTGTTGAGAATCTTCCGGGGAATCTTGTGTTTCTATAGAAGACTGAAAGCCAGTTCGTTTTGGGACGATCAGCAGATAGGCGTGGAATTGCCGTGCTATTCACGTGGGATCCATGTTGTATCCTAGAGAGAGTTTTAAGTAGTAATTTAAGTCCTCTACTGATTTTTTTCATCTCCTGCATACTTTATTGTTGTTTTTTATCAGTGCTGAAGCCTGAAAGGAAATCCGAAAAGTGCAGTCCTCTTAAAACCTCTGAAAGTCTAAGGCGATTTAAATGGAAAAGTTAACAATTAATTCATTACATGCACTTGTTGTAATGTAATTCGGACTTAAAAAAGGGATTTCACTGCCATCCAGGGATTCGATGTTCTAGAAGTTATTGAGATTTGCAATTTGGATCAAATAGGGCGCGACCTACCAGTATAGTACGTATCAGGTTAAGGGTGCTACATTTCACTCTGCCCTCTATCGGCATTATAGATAGTCAATTTACTACTTGGCAACTGCTGCATAAAAACTACTGCTGCCTCTAAAAATTGACATGATTCTTCATATTTTGAAATACACTCGAACTCGGTTATAACGAGCATCAAGGGACCGACCTAATTTGCTCGTTATAACCGTTACTCGCTATATCCGTGAAGAGCTAAACTCGCCATACATTTAACGATAATGCACTTCTCGTGAATTAATATACAACTTCTTTGCTTAGCAGACATTTTTCAGACGAAGTATGCTTTTAATTAATTTAAATTCACCCTCAGTGCATAGGAAATGCAGTGGTTTTTGTCACAGAAGTCGCGATTTTTAAACCACCCCATGTGTCAGCACTGGACATTATTTTCATCGAAATCTGGGTACAATTAGATTTTAAATAATTTTTGTCACACAAAAACTTGGTCACATTTAAATGCCATAAATCAGACTTGTATAGCCCCTTCACAAGATGATGACGTAATTCTTTAATGCCCCAAAGTGTCATACATGTAAGTGGACTGATGACTAGCTTCCGGATTTGCTTTGGCGGATGTTTATTTTTCTGAAGTTTGCAGTGTTCGACTGTAGATTGCAAATCGTTTTCAAATGCTTATTTTTGTATTTTTTTAAGTGTTGACAGCTCCTGGCTCAGCCTTTGTAATGCCTTATCCGGATTATTCTGCACGTCCCTAAACTTCATCGATGCTTCAAACACCTTTAGCCCATTGCTCAGTTTCCGTCCCAGTGGAATTGCAGCAGCCCACCATTCTGTCCCAGGATTTGTGAGATATGCCACATTGCCACGAGAAATTGTTTGCACTGAGAATTTGACACCGTGGAAAAAGCTGCTGCCTTGTAAGGCTGTGGTAGGACTTTTTTTATTTAGACTTTTACTAAATACTAGGATATTTTGAACGACCAAAGTTGAGATTCTGGCATTCAATTTTTGCCAATTTATTGAAAGCCTCATCGCCATAGCAGCAGTAATGAAATGCACATTTGATTTTAGGCCGGAATTGCTTCTCTCATAAATGGAAGAGAACTGTTCAACAATCATTATAATTCTATAGGGATTCACGTTCGGCAAATATGTTCGGTGAGAAATTTCCCTGCGAGATTGTTTTCCTTTCTTGTAAACGTACCTGAAATATACCTGGAAATTCAAGAAATTTTTGATTACAGAACTCATTGTGCAGGCAACCTGCTCTAGAATTTAGCCAGACGTTATCAGTTGTGTCCGAATTGCCTGAACATTTGCGCATGAAACCAGGTAATATTTTGATCTGATGTTGTCTAAAGTCAATGTTCTCGTGATCTCAGTTGAGTTTGGCATTTCAGATTGGTCCTTGAAAAAACTGTATGGCTCCATATTGTTCCGCAGTTGTCCGGTTGCAGCACGTAGCTTCATTTACGTTGATTTAAGTCAGAATGTGGCAAGTTGCAATTGAGGTTCTTGTGTGTTATTTACTCTCGAGTTGGAGTTTTCAAGTGTCTAATGCCAGTAAACTTATTTTTTTGGTTATCAGAGTGGGATAAATCCGTTTGTTTTATCTCCCCCACCCATGGAATTAATCCGAAATGAGCGAAACGTCCATATGGCATTATATGACGTGAAGCAGTTTGTTGAGACAACTAATCCGGCAAACATCATGGCGGTCTATGAGCGCAATCTTAACTATGGTGTGGTGCGACCACCTGTTCTTCAAGTCAACCGCTACATCAAAGGTACTCAAGAGATCTGATGTAATACTCAAATGTCAACATTCCGATGAAGTTTGGATTTAATTGGGATTACTGTTAACATATTACTTTTTTGTATGAAAAGAAAATGGTAGATGGTCTGGTATCATTCATTGCCGCATTCATCACACCCGCTCAAAGCGACCACTGAAAATCACTTATCTGGAACAGATCCCATATTTTGCTAGGGTCTATGCACATACCTTCAAAATTGAAAACAATGGTAGGACGCTGAAACCTGGTTAGTCTTTAAAATTTATTTCTGAATATTCTTCGAATTCCAATTCAAACTTCCCTGATTATTTTTATGGGACTCTCTTAGACGTAAACCAATTACTACAGGGTGGCTAGCCGTCTGGAAAACCTGTAAATGTCAGGGAAATTGATTTGGTCTGGAAAAGTCTGGGCAATGTAATGGAAATTCAAGTATCTCAGAAAAGCCTTTCAAAAGTTGTTTTTGAGATCTACTTTTTCTCAAAATTTCACCTGTGGCGTTTTCGTTTTCATTAACACTTCCTAATATTTCATATGAAAATTCAACTAAAATTCACCGAAAGTGCATTATTTCTGTTATTTGTTTTTAAATTTCGCCTACAGCTTGGCTTGCATCGTTACGAACAATTTTTAAAATTTTGAAAGAAGAAGTCCACAAAAATGGAGTATTTGAGATCTAGTAGTTTCAACCACTAGTGTTCACATCATTATTAATATTAGCACACCAAAAATCCATTATTTTTTGTAATTATTCAAAAATTTCATCTATGGTGCTCTCTTTATTATTAATATTATTTCTTCGTTTTATAAAATTGTTAGTTAATCCCATCATTTTGTGATCAAATCTACAATTTATAAAATTTCCGCCATGTGGTATTTGTATGGGTCAAATATGTGTCAAAAATGTGCCAAATCTTTGAAAAGTGTTTCTTGAAATGGTCTGGAAATTTTCCAAAAAGTGTCTGGAAAGCCTGGAAAAGTCAGGGAAATTGAATTGAAGATTTGGCCTGTCCCCCTGTTATATTTTATTATGAATTTGAAATTTTAATTTTGTCATTACTGATGTTTGTTTTTGTTTAAATAAGTGTGTAAAATTGTTTTGTCACGTAGACAGACTTTGTATCGGGGAACGACACAGTGACAATCGTCCGTTCTTGCTGGAAGCTGTTATCACTCTCCCGCCCAACTCGATGACGGAAATCACTCTCCATTTTGAGAAAGCCTTCCTTAAGTGGAACTTGTATCCCCCAGATGCCAACCACGGTTTTTACATCGGTTCAGCTGTCATTTCGGCTGCAATTCCCACTGCCGATAATCACACCTTGGTGCCACAGAATATATCAGGAGTCCACCCAGAGTAAGAGCCCCAATGAAAATTGCATGTTGACCACGATGTTTCTGTCTCTGACTAATTTTACAAAATCTTGAAGGCTCCATGTAGCTTCTGATACATACTTTCTTCGAATTTACACTGAGGTTCTCCTCCTGGTTCTGCCCACGCCCGATTTCAGTATGCCATACAACGTTATATGCTTGGTCTGTACTGTGGTGGCATTTGCATTTGGCCCTATACACAACGTCACGACGAAAAGGTCAGTCATGCTAGTTATGATCTTTGTTTGATGCTACACTAAGGCGCTTGTTTTTGTATAAGTGGTCTTAAATTTCTCTTTTCAGACTAACCATCGTTGTCCTGAAGAAGAAAAAGGGATTTTTAAATTTGTGGTGAAGTTTTGTTGGAAAACTTTGAGTTTCCTGAAATCAAGCCAGAGGAGAGCTGGTGCGTAAGATATTTGTCACTTCAGCAGTTCAACGGTAAAGATTGCAGAAATATTGTGGCAATGTGGTAATGTCCCTATAATGTTACGTGATCATTTCCAGTTGACCGAAAACATGTTTATACCGTTGATCCTCCCAGCCTGGTAAGCATTGGACGTTGTCTTATTAGTAACGTCTTCATTCTCTATCTTGGAGTTGTGATAATTTCTACCATCATTTGCAAATATGCCAACATATTTTTGCTGACAGTTGTACTGGTTGGTAACAGTGACTATCAAAATTTATGGTGATTCATTCACTTCTGTCGCCTTGTTTAATATAAGAAATGAAAAACATTCCAAATAAACATTTTTAAGTTATTAATAGTAATAATGCAGTTTTTTTAAAGTTGTTTGATAAATGAAGACAGCAAAAGCTATCCGACTATGAAGTGGTAGGCAGTCAAATCTTTGCACCAGATTTACTAGAAATCATTGGGGTGTATTGTCCTGAACAGCTAAACCACCAATGATGTATTTTAGTAGACGAGTATGATGTTGGCAAATTTTCTCAAAAAATATCCCAAATAATTAGTTTTAGTCCGAATTTCTTTTAAAAAAATTCATAAAAAATAAAGGAATCACGCAATACGTGGCTATACGTGTATGTGCAGGTGATAAGTTGGATACCTTTTACTTCCCTGATTGAAAATGCCCATTCCATTGTCGAATGACGCATCAAAGGCATGCAAATGACTTTGCTTTTTAGTTACAGTGATTGCGTAAATTAATTTTTTTGACTTGATAACAATTTATAACTGCACATAGTTTTCTATCTGACATGAAGCATTTTGGCTGGTTTTTTTTAAATAACATGGAAATAGTTGGCAAATAAGTTGAAAATTGGCGAACCATAATGCAATATGCATAATGCTGAACCATAATGATTATGTATGCAATGCTGACCCGGCTTGAGCATGCAGGATCATATCACTGGCTGGTAATTTTTGGGTATGTCAAACTCTTACTACATTTTCTAAAAAGTTGTTAAAAACTCGTGACAGTTTTTTAAACAATTGTTTTAAATGCCCTCATCATACCCATTCCTTATAAAAACATTCATGAATTTCTGACATTCTAGAAATCTTCCCAAAACTTAGGTCGCTTTCTTAAAAAAATTCTGTCTGTGGCGGAATTATGAATATTTTTGACATTTTTTGTGTGTGCACAATACGCATTACCTGAGGAATAATTTATAAAGAAATTCCTGCTGGCGCCGGTGGTCGAGTGGTAGCGCACTGGCTTCTGACCCAAGCGATGCGGGTTCGCAGCCCGGCCGAGGTCGGTGGGAAATTTTGGGCAGGCGTTTTCCCTGTGTGGCGGCTATTTCGGATGAGAGTTTAAACCGAGGTCCCGTGCGGATCCCCCATGCTCTCCACACGTTAAAGATCCCTCAGGGGGGGGGGGGGGCGTATCCC
>JAQGAF010003738.1:0-16480 GCA_034687865.1 Kryphioiulus occultus
CTTACGGAAGCTCATATATGTACACGTTTCAATAAGAGGTTTGAGAATGGAAAGCGAGGGGGAAATTTAAACGTGTGCCTATGTGAGCTTCCGTACTTATGGGGATAAGTTATTTTTGAATAATTTTAATATCGGTAATATTTTGTCGAGAAATGTACTTCATCATGAATTGACTATTTTTTAAGCAAATAAATTACTTTACAAGATGGAATGAATTTTTTACCAATGATCTCTGACAAAACTACCAATTCTTCGACTTATGTTACGAGGCATTTATTACTGTGCTGACATTAGATTGTTTGAATTATTAGTAAACCCTATTTTTTTATACCGTAATTATAAATTGGAACCGGTTTAATTGCAATTTTTAATGTATGTCTAATTTGTATTGTTTTATGGAATAAATTCCTGATGACACCTTGATGTTGTACAAACGTAGCAATAGATGGCGCCAAGTGTTCAGCACAGGTATGGTACAGTCTAGGACAAAGTATTTTGCTAGAGGCTTCCGTAATTTTCGGAATGAAAATGGTAAGCAAGATACCGGTAAATACTCTAGCATTAGGAATTGAGAAAAAGTGAAATTGATTTAAAATGAAATACTTTTTTACGCTTGAAAATAGTAGCCACCCTTATGCGCATGCCCGGAAAAAATTTTTTTCACAGGCACAACAACTCCTGCGTGCGTTTGCAGTGCATTATGGGCAAATTTAAAAGGCAGGCCACGTGATTTGTATGTAATCAGGTGTTCGTAGCCACATCAGCGAAATTGAATCGATTTGATCAGCTGTGTAAATGATCTCAAAAATTTCGTCCAGGTGAGGGTACAGTCACACACAGTAGTTAATTGGTAGCAGCGTTTGGCTTCCCCCTATCATACAAGATCACTTTATAAACTTCATTTTTCTATTGCTGTCTCACTGTGCGTGTATGGTCATTCACTATAGCAGATAGTTTAATTGCTAGAGTCTAACCGAAAATCCAATGAACAAATAGTTACATTTACCTTAGTCTGACCGAAAATCCATTGACACTTTCAGTGGCTGAGCTCATTCCAAAAAAATGGAGGAGCCAATCCAGGAATTCCAGATCCAGCGCATCGTTTTGGGAGATTGGTTCCAAGCCCCTTCAAAGTCCCGCTACATCCACGCTGTTCTGGTTGATAATTACGGCCTTCTGTACCGGCGGGTGAAGGCCTTGCCTGAAGCCGAGAAGCTAAAGAACGCCAGCAATAATGAGGGTCATGCCATCGATCCACAGTATTACTCTCAGTATGACAGACTGCTTTTTAAGGATATTGTTGGCTGTCACTGCATGCAAGACCCCGTGAAGCCGGGAAAGCAAACTAACGGCAATGGGCCACACGAACCAAATGTGCAAAATGGGTCGCGCAATGCCTACCTGGCCATATATGCTTATCCACTTAGGAAGAAGTCGTTCAGGAAGGCCTTGAAGCGGCAACGGCTGTCCATAATCCTCGGCGTGAGCCGTTGTAAAACGTACGAGGAGAATGCAGCCATTGCCGAAAGGTGGCACAATGAAATACATGCAGCATTAAATGGTATAATATTGATAAAAATTGAAAAATAATTTAAATTATAGTCATTGGCAAAAAGTATGATTTTAAAATTCCTCGCATTTGTTGGTAGGGACAGCTATGCGACACGATACTGGACATGTTTCACGTGGCGGAAGGGCTACAAGGAAGCTACTCGTATTCGTCAGTCCAAAGAGTGGCCCAGGAAAGGCTTTGCCAATATTCCAGCAGCGTGTTGCTCCCATTTTGGGCGAAGCATCCGTAGCTTATGATCTCATCGTTACGGGTAAGCATCTCTTTGGTAACAAGGATGCTAAATGTTTTCTCTTATTTTACCCTATTACCTTCAAGAAAGGAAGAATCATGCCAAAGATTTTGTTAAATCTGCCGACTTTAGTAACTGGGATGGCATTGTCACAGTGGCTGGCGACGGGGTGATGTACGAGGTGAGCGTGATGAATGTTTGGAAAAACGTCAAAACACGACAATGCTTACCGGAATTTTTAAAAATTGATGTGTTATTCGTAGATCATCAATGGCATAATGGAAAGGGACGACTGGCGTGACATCATTAAGATACCAATTGGGGTCGTTCCTGGGGGCTCCGGTAATGGGCTGTCTCATTCGATTGCCCATGCTGTCGGGTAAGTAGTTTTTGAAAAACAATATTTAAGCACACGCAAATGTCATTCATGAATGTGATCTTTACTCATAGAGAACCTCCGGACACAAACTCAATCCTACTATCAGCTTTTCACCTGGCAAAGGCGAAACCGGTGCCCATGGACCTGGTGCGGGTGCAAACAGCAACGAAAACCATCTACTCGTTTCTGTCCATTGGCTGGGGTATCATGGCAGACATTGACATTGAAAGTGAGCGGCTGCGTGCCCTTGGAGAGAGCAGATTTACTGTCTGGGCCCTGCACCGTATTGCACGTAAGTGTGTGATTACTGGTCACTTTTGTTGGTCTGCTTATTGAATTTGTTTAGCGATTTTGCAATTCAACATTTCATAGAGTTTTGTTCTTATGATATCACATTTATTCAACGGCAAACAAAAATTGGAAATATATTAAAATTGTTTAGGACTGTTTGAATTTAAGTTATCAAATGTGGCTAAGAGAAATTCAAACTTGACTTACTTTCAGGTCTTAAACACTACAAAGGGAGGCTGTCCTACTTGCCTGTTCTGGACTACAAACCAAAGAAGGTCACCCAAAGGCACAAAAAGCGAGTTCTTCACAGAGCAAAGAGCACCTACACAGCACAGAACTCTGTGCAACGCCCCGTGGCGTCCTCCAAAAGCCTGCCAGAAAACTTGGATAAACTGGATGACGACAACGAGGACGACAACAAGGCCTCCAACAGAGTCAGCTTAGCATTGGACGCCCTGGCTACCTCTGAACTGGAAGTAAATGAAGAGTCACATTCAATGCCAAATCCAACACCACAGTCATCAGGGGACAATTCTGGCGCCACTGAGTATGCATCAGTGTTGCCACCTCTAGACGCTCCTGTACCTGACAACTGGGTGCAATTAGAGGAAGAGTTTGTATTGGTGTATGTGGTATACCAGACACACATTGGCACAGAGGTTTTCATGGCGCCTGAGGCCACGCTCGACGATGGTATCATGTGGCTCGTCATTATCAAGAAGGGGGCCAGCCGTGCTCAGCTGGCCAAATTCATGCTTGCACTGGATTCGGGGACGCATGCTGAACACTCATTCGTTGAAATGTTACCTGTGAGGGCACTCCGTCTTGAGCCCATCACTGAGGGCGGCCACCTGACAGTGGATGGGGAGTTAATCGACTACGGCCCCATCCAGGCAGAGGTTATGCCATCAGCAGCGAGGATCATGGCCCGTTGAAAAACAGTGAATCCAAAGAATACATTAAAAGCCGCTAATCTAACTGCTATGCCAGATGGAGAGGGACCATCTATGCGATCTTCAATTTGTAATTTTACGTGTAATAAGATTAAGCTTTGACAAATTTATCTGGAAATTATTAGGCATATTATGCTTGCTCATTTTCATTCAGAAATAGCAAATATGCAGGATATTACAGGACTGGTATACATTCCATCAAAAGACCCCAAATGCATTGCTTTATTTCATCAAGGTGAATAATTTTTTATAAAATTTAATAAAATTGGCTGATATTTTATGTTATATTGCAGGCTTATGCAGTGAAAGGCAGAATGAAGTCTCAATAAAATACGTTATTGACAATGTGTATTGCTGAGATTTTTGATTTTGCCAAATTTAAATGATAATTTTAAGAATGTTTTTTAGTTGAAAGGGTATAAGTTAGTCTTAGGGTCAGGAACTGAAATGTGTGAAGTTTCTTTCTAAAGTTCGATATAGGGTACCCGATTGATATGTGGAAATAAAAAAGTGAAATCGTGTTGGGGCCACAATGTAGTAGGTTTACTCACCTTCTATAGAATTCCTTAATGTTGCTGTGGCGCATTCAACTCGGTGATCGTAAGCTTTCCAAAAACAAACTTTCTTGAAGCAAAAACTCCTTGTCCTTTTCGGCCTCTATTTGCCAGGCGGAAAAGCTAGGGACCCTCAAAGAACGGACGCTACCCGAGCTGCTGACTGGGGCTTGGCAATGGACGCAGAGCAGCTTGGACCTCAAATGTTCCAATTCTTTGCGCACTTGGGCCAACCGCAACCTTTCTTCTGCCAGATTCCGCTCCCTGGTGGCGAGTTCTTTAGCTCGCACATTGAGAGCATCCTGCTGTCTTTGAATTTCAGATTTGATTCTGCTGGCTTCTTGAAGCGAGGCAAAGCCCTCCTCGCGAGTCTGTACAGCAGCCTGCATTAAATATAACACAGTTAACCTTTGGTGGCAATTCACTGTCAAACATATCCCACCAGCCGTTTTGCAATAGTTTTCAAAAAAAATCCTTCATTTTCAAAAGTGAGAAACTCTTCAAAGCATAAAAACGAAAATGAAAAACGAATAAATTCATTTTGTAATACATTACTTTTTGGATGCATTGCTTTTAACATTTAAAAAATGGTGTAATTACTGCAGGCTATGAGGTCTAAATTAGCTGAAATTTCAGCATGCAAAAAGATACTTACCAGGCACATTTCTTCAACCTCTTCTGACCTCTGTTTCACTTGCACAGCCAGTGCATTCATGGCCGATTTTTCTTCTTCTAATTCTTCCTGCTGCCTTTCCAAAAGCCTTCGTTCCGTTTCTAGGCGCTCCAGATCAGCAGACAGTTGGCGCTGCTTGGCCTCGAACCTTCTCTTCTCTCCTTCGATGGACCTCAGGTTGGATTCGAATTCAGCTTGCACCTGTAACAATGTGGCATTTACTCTGAACAAAGCACAAACAGCGTAAGCTAGTGTCAGCAGACAGGACATGCAGCAGCTAAGAAATGTACATTCTTGCAGTTTTGCACCTGAAAATATTAGGGTACAATACGATGATTTAATTACCTGCAGATCATAAAATGGGCTTGACGATGTTAGTTTTGGAGGAGTTCGAAGGGAAAATTCTTCAGTATTGGAAGAATATGCCTTCGCTTTTTCGCTGTAAATCTGCTGCAATATCAACTTTTGCTCTTCCAGAAAAGAATCCTGTAATGCAAGCAGAAAAAAGGCCTTGGTTTCTTGACTTAAAAAAGCAGTACAAGATTGTTCAAATTTAAATAAAATCTAGAAACTTTTGATTTCTGCAGCAAATCCCGTTCCTTCTCCAATTTCTCGACCGCCAACTTCCGCGACTCCTCAGCCGCCTTTCGCTCCACGTCCAACTGGTTCCTATCTTGGGTCAATTTCCAGCGTTCCTAAACCACAAAGCTGTGATCAATGTTTTGAGATCTAGCAAGCTGCAATAAATACCAACTTCCCACCACAGGCTAACCTCTTCTAGACCTAGCGTTTGCTGGTGTAACTTGTCCTCCAATCTGGTGATGAGCTGCCGCAGGTTCAGTCTCTCCTGCTCGTTGTCCTCTCTCTGCTTTTTCAGCTGCTCCTGGAACATTGTCAGCTGCTTGTCCTTCGTCTCCAGTAGAATCATGCGCTCATCAACACTTGCTAGATGACCGGATTCCACTTTAAACTGCAGATGACTCAACTCTGTTGTGTTGCTTCTCAACTGTTCAATGACCGACTGCAGCGTTCTAAAAAGAATGCCAGGCAGACATGGAGACGTTGAATACTTAGACAAAATTCGCCAATTGGGATAAAGGCTATATACACATTTTAATTAAATTTCGATAACGCAACCACTTCAACATGGATTATAAAACTATGCTGAAAAGAGGCTCAGGTTATAATCAAAAGGAAGGTTAGCTTTTGCATAATACCAGCATCTTCTAAATACAACTAATATTATTTACTTTGAATGAGACTGTGCTTCACTCATAGCATCCACTTCAATTTTCTTGATCTGCTGTAGCCGAGCAATGGCTAATTCGTGGTCCTTCTTTATGTCCACCACTGTGCTCCGGTGCAAGTCCTTTATTTTTTCCAAGTCCTCCATCCTATATTTAGTAGCTTCGTCGACTCTCCTTTGCCAGTTGGCAACTATTTCTGATCTTTCGCTTTCCCAAGCTTTCTGCTTCTCGACCTGCGCCTGAGAAATCAACTCCAACTCTTCATGGAGCCTGAAAAAACACCAAAGAAAATTCAGTATTTTTGAATGAATAACAACACCACTAGTTTTCAAATACATGTAGATTTCACCTTTGCTCTCGCCGTTGGTACGATTCCTCAATAAGTTGAGTCCGTTTTCTGTAAACAAAGCATTATTGGAATAAAATTGCGTTAGTAATTATCAAATCTATTTTATGTTCGTTCTTCTCAAAGAACCACATTTCAGCAACTCAAGTAAAATCATGAGTCAAGATATGAAATCACAATTAACGAAAATCAGACTAATCTCCAATTGTAAAAGATAAATGTATAAAAAAGGAAATGCTACGACAAAAATCATAATATTTCATACTTGAATGAAGCCTCCAAAGCTGCCAACTCCTCCTTATGTCTCAATTCCAGTCCATCAAACGCATTGCTCAGTTGATCCCTCTCAAACTGCAACCGACGCACCTATTTTGTTTAATGCATCTCAGACAATCATTTCGATCCAGTAATTAAAGAACTCTATTATCTAATTCCTGTCGATCATGATTATAATCCACTGATTTGGAAAAAAAAATTCAATTCCACAAACTTCTTGCACCTAACTATTTTAAGAACTATTTTCCACAAAACAACTTTATAAACCTTGGTTTGCAGGTCCAGTAAACTTGCAGCAGCTGCCAAAGACTCTTCACTGAACTTAGTGTGTATGTCAGCCATCTGAGTTCTCATACTGGACAGACGTCCTTCATATTCCAGTCGTGCTGCAGAAATTTCAGAGCCACTCCATGCTGCATCATGAAGTGGTGTTGGTACTGGAACCTTCGTGCCCTCCTTTAATCAAATCTTACAGAATTTAAAAAACATTATCTACCTGTTGGTTTAAAAAATAGTTGAAAAGCAACACTCACCAATCGTTCTGGCAAAGGTGATTTCTCAGCGAAACTACCTCGTCTAAAAGCAGAAATGGATTACGAAATGCAGAACAATTTGGTGTCATTTTTCAATGTATATGATCAATTGGGGTTACCTTGAATCTCGCTTTGAATCTTCCTGTAATTTCACTTCAGGCTTTTGAGCCTCTTTGGTCTTGCTCCCAAACCAATCCATGAAGTTATCAGTCTTGAGGGCCTCCTTTGCTGGTTGGACACTTGCCTCAGATTCGGCGGGTGGTATTTTCTCTTGCACAGCCAACCAATCTGTTTCTCGAAAGGTTAAGGCAGGTGCAGTAGGTGGCCGACTTTCCTCCCGGTCCCGTCTTCTCTGGGTGCTTTCCAGCTTTTCTGAAGACCTGGTTGCTTGCGTTGATGTTAATGGTTTGTCATCTTTCAGCTCGAGCCAATCTGTCGACCTACTTTTAGGCAGTTGTGGCACTGGTATCGACTGCACGTGGATGTCAGAAGCATCTAGAAAACATGAATAATACCATTCATGCTGATTCTTAAAATTCGAACACCTTTCTAATTTGTGTGAAAGCCTTAAGCTAGAAATAGAGAAGTAACACAAATAACACAAGGCGGGTTCGATGTTGCCAGAAAATGCGCAAAATATCGCTTCCGTGCCTTATCTATTTCCAGCCTTATAGCATCTCGCAGACTGCAAATGTGTAGTGTGCAGATTACAAATTTTGCAATTCTACGGTAGTATGTTCATTCCATGTGTTATTTTGCCAATGGGTTGCGCAATCACTTTCTGCAATTTCAGACAACTATATGTATCACAGTTTTTCCTAAGTCTCAGCAACCTTAATTCTATCGTTATTATGCTAGAAAAAGCAGAATTATATTTTTGGTTTACCTTGCTTAGGTGGTTCGATAGTTGGGGAAATTCCCCGTCTTCCCAACGGCCTTGCCTGTGGTGCTTTTGGGGTCGTAGCATTGTCAGTCAGAAAACCGAGGGTATCATCGTCATTTGCACTTGATCCAGTGCCAGGCCTTCTCATCCCTGAACGGGGCCTCTGCTCAGCCGATTGGACGTAGCTGCCAAACTGAACCCCACCGTCTTATGAAAACCAAAAAAAAAAATGTCACAATTACGCCACAACCCATTGTAGGTTATCTTCTTAGATTTGAGGGAGATAGTTGGGCCATATCTATGAACGTCTCGGAAAAGCTCATGTAAATTTAATTTTGTTGTAAGCTATGTGAAAAATCTTTACCCTGGGCTGATTTTGGTGTTCGGTATTGGTCGCCAAGAACAAAACCTGATTTGGAAGGTTCTTCCACTTTCTCTGTCGTTTTTGCAACATCACTTTTAGCCAGCAGGTCGTCGAGGATGTTACGGCGTCGAGGTGGCGGAGAATCGGGAAGGAGAGACGTTGCAGATGACGTCTCTAGGCGAGTTTTATCAGCTGGTCTTCCATGCAGAGTGGTTGTGCCTACACATAAAACATATGTGAGAAGAGCGAGTTTTATTTTTAGGTGCTTTTTAGTAAACGCATTTTTTTCAGATTTGATGTAGCCTTGTGCTCAAGATTGAAACTTCTTCCAAAACTATAGTTTATCTCTCAATACATATGGTAAGGCTGGGCACTATAAATCTGTGCACCTTTGGCTTTTGCCTCAATGTTGCCGTCGTCATCATCAGGCAACAATCCAGCTAGAGGATCATCATCATCAAAATCTAGATGGCGAAAAATAAAATGTTTGTAGGCCTTCTGAAGAAATATTTCATGGAAATGGAGTCTACCTTTGCTTCAATCCACGAAAGTTTGAAAAGGTTACCTTTAAATTTAGTTTTCTTTTTGTCGTGTTGCAGCCCAGATGCTGGTTTGGTTTTGTGTTTTATCAAAGAACTAAACAAATCATCGTCGAGATCATTCATTCTAGTTTGCAAATCAAGTTTGAAAAGTCGCAAAATTTGCCACTGCTAATCCTAACTAAGTTACAGGCATCCTTCTTGGTTAGATCATGATCCCTTTTGCCAAAGCGCCGTAACATGGAATGCGCACAAAATGCATCTCGGGTAATATTTTTACTGGGAAATTTGAAAAGTAAACAGGAGTAATTACTCAATCCATATTGATCAATTATTTTCTTACTTTAATAATGAAGGTTGAAAGGCCAACGAGGTAAAAAAAATTGGCACGAATCATTTCCATTCTTTATATAGGAACTACCGGTAGAATCAGCACTAATAATTTATCAGAAATGATGTAAAAACACCAGTAAATTTACACAGGAAACAAGCCGACTTTATTAGACTTGTAGTAAAAAGTACAAAAAATTCTTGACGAACCATCAATACAAAAAGCGAAGCAACCATGCTTTTCAAATCTAGTCTTGCTACCATCAGTCACATGGAATAAACAAAAACAGTTGCCCTGCATTTGTGTGAACATATAATTAAATTTCCTTTCCAAGCAGGAAAAATGAATTGCTTTTGAAAATAAAATTACTTTTCCTGGGAGTTTGCTTCCTCCAACCTCAAACACTGGACATATATTTCGTGCAGAGGTAAGCGGGCATAAAATAAGGAACGTCGCCATTTGTGAAAAAAAACATGAAAAGCGAATTAAATATGTGTATATAAAAACATAGGAAACTGGTCTCTTTAAAAAGATTGACGCACAGAAAACTGTATAGTGGCCGTCTACATGATGGATATACCCAGGATGCACTTTTTCCAAATCTTTAAACCCTTTAACTCTTCGCAAGCCAAATGACCAGAAGGGGTGGATGCTCGCAAACCAGCGCAATGTCAGGAAAAGATCCAAAAAAACATGTACATGTAATTATCTTCGTTTTGTGACAGAATTTGATAAGTTCAAATACTAAATCTCTATTAAAATTCAATTGCCAATTGAAAGAAACTCGTTTAAATAGCGCATGTCGAGAGAAAACAACGAAATAAACACCATAAATACAAAGAGTGAAAACTTATGTTAAACAAAAATGTTAAACCTTCAGAATAATTTCTCCAAATATCACAACTTATTGTGTAGTCCGAACGCATATTCCTTTGCAAATTTCGCATCAAAATGAAATGCCAATACAAACTATTAGCCTTTTGATGCACATTGTCTACATACACGATTTGAAACATTTTCAAAGAAGTGAGTATTCATTACATCATTTGAGCATCAAGCCCAACGGAAATCACATGCTATTTGGATATACAATTCCTAACCTTTTTCCTCTGACCCTCCTTGAGCATTTTACCAGCGATGCATAAAATATAGCACAAGAGTGACCCACGATACGCAACATGGGGGGAGGGAGGGAGGGTGGGGGATTACGTTTACTTTACAATACGCGTGTCAGCAATATACTATACCAAATAAGGTCAAAGTGCACTATCAGAACAGGACAGTGGAAGTGTAGATTCAAAGTGTTCCTGGGCTGAACAGAGTAAAATGTATCAGTATAAAAAACACAGAATTCAGACGATTACATGCAAAATTTTCTCGGTCGATAAAATTTCAGAGATTCAGGAAACCCTTATCGTAGTGGTTCACCAAAACATCTCAGGTTAAGAGTGGACCCTGTGGTATGTTGAGAACTAACATCGGAATGAAATTTGCTTTAAAACTATCAAGGGGTATGCTTAGTGAGAGAGATTGGAAGGCTACTGAGGTGACTATCAGTTAAAACCTATTAGATTTGGGTAAGGTATTTTAAATTAGCCAAATTATATTTCCCTACGAAATAGTTTGCATGTTGCTTTCACACCGGCATTCTACTGGGTAAAAAATGTAAGAACCTTTTTTTGCAGTGATACCTAGTTTGATGCATAGCCATAAAAATAACGCGGCTATTCATTAAAAAAGTATGGGCACATTTCATGTTCAATTTTATTTTTCAATGGCTATGTAGTTAATTTTTGGGTAATTCGTGTAACTATCAGCCCATTTCTACCCGTGCCATCTAAGTGCAATTATGCAAGGCTAAATACATGTATACAGCCAAATTTTCAAGTTTCTGAAATTATACAGTTGAACATAAAATCTCAAACAAATATATGTTCAGAAATTAGGATTTTTTCCCTGAATCCCCCTCAGTTCTCAATCTTTTTCATAACCTTTCATAGTAAAAAAAATTATTGCCATTTTTACAGTAATTCCCTTATTGTTCATTCGCACTTTAGATTTCAGCTATCAATAACAAATATTTGGTGAACATGATTCAAAACTCATTTAGCAAAGCTGTCACTGCCAAAAAACGGCTAATATCAAACAATGTGCACAAGAGAGCGCCACTTCTTATTTTTCCATGAATTACAAGACTAACTAATCCGATAGGGAAGGGTTTGGGGAGAGTGGAATGCTTCCCTAGTTAAAAGAACGAGATTCTTCCTCAGACAAAAGACATTTAGTATACCAACCAGCAGCCAAATGAAAAAGCCGCGGCATGGCTGAGCGTACAAATCTCGATATGGTAAAAACGGGGTTGAGATTCCAGAGAGGTGAGGGTAGACTCGTCACCATTCCCCCTCACGACTCACTCAAATAAGATTTCCGCATTAAAATTTCATTTGCGACTATTTTTTTTTGGTAGAGTCGCCAAGCAGACCCAAGCAGTTCCACCTTCTAGTAGTCCCATTGTGTGGCGCTGGCTGGGTCACCACCTCCGATGCGGAACACGCCATTCTTCTCAGCCACGATGTAGTCGCCACTGGCATTCTTGATGCACATCTTGGTAGGGTCTCGCAGCTCTAAGTAGAAGGGCTCAGGGTTTTCCGAATCTGCCACGATAGACCCATCGCCATCTGCGCGCCAGTACATGTTGTTCATACCTGAAATTGGACCACTATCGGCATTAGAATTATCGGCAAAGTCTGAACCGGATGAGTTTTATTACACTTTTCTAAAAAAACTAGTGATTTTTAATGGATGATGAATTATAACTTCCTTCAATTTCACCCAATCCTACCTTTAAAATAGCAGGCTCCCTTCTCGCCTGTCTCAACCTGGATAGTTTCATAGGACGCCTTGTTACACTCAAGGCGTGCCACTGAGGAGCTCTTGTAGCCGACATATCCTTGCTCAGACTTGAGCACCAAGATGGGCCGATTGATGAGATAGAAGAAGAACTTGGAATTCTCGTCTATGGCCTCGCCATTGGCAAAAAGGTGACCGCTCTTCTTGGCAGCCACATACTTGCCATTGTTGGCCCGGAAGGCGACACTACCATCAGACTGCCAGGTGAGATCAAACAGATCGTTTGAAGATCTGTAGGTAAAACGAAAGTGTTGTCATGAAAATCAACATTTGGATACACTGTTCAAGGGTAAATGCCCCGATCCAAACGTGCGCAAAAAATATTTCAACCTTACTTATCAAATAGACAAGAATGAGCCTGTCCTAGCTGTCTAAATGGATTTTATGTCCGTTTTTGCTTATCAGAACTTGGCCTAAACTAACCAGTAATTTCTTTAATGTAGCTGCCCCAATTACAGACAATCACTGCCAGCTTAGGAGCCATTAGAAAAGCTCGCTATCGCACAGTACAGCAGCAGGGCTTATAGCCCAATACTACGTTACGACAATATGAAATTCCCAACCATGTTATTTCTTTGCTCTACATCTCTGCTGTAGCTAGACTACAATGATTCACACGTTTATTTTAAAAAATACCATTTACAGGATGGTACCAACTTCCTTCATGTGAAACTTAAATCACTTTCAGAAAAAACAATTAATAATAACGCCATTATGAAACCCTGGGTGAAATTCAATTCAAGGCAAATTAGTTAGCGTGCCAGGTTCTACAGAAAATTATCCAATAATTCAAATGGAAAATTAGGGTATCAATTAGCAACAACATGCCAATGCCATACGTGTCATATAAAGCTCGTTTTGGCCTACAGAACATGTACAATAACTTTCCTGTATTACAGATGCCACAACAACATAAGAGTCACAAGTACCAGGTTATACATGAATATGCAAAAGCCTGGAAACTGGTTTTCAGTGCTAAAAGGGAAAGGAAACTGCTCTCGATTTTAATTAAGCTCAATTTTTTCACACTCGATTGAGAATTGTTTTATAGTAACACCCTTTATACAGAGACATGCCATTGATATTTTCCACAATCTGCAAGAACCACATAAAGAAAGAGTCGGAAGCCACATCAGATTGTGAATTCCTTTTCAAGTTGACTAACCTGACAAAGTGTTTTACAGGGAAAAAGTTCTGTAACTGTATTAATTGTTAAAACAACACTATGGTAATGTGCTAGGACCATCAACTTCGGGAAAGCTTTTTGGGGGATATTCCCACCAACCAAAGGCTCTAACTGTGCATTTTAGGTTCACCTTAGCCTTTTCTAAACTTTACCCTTTGTCCGAATTCGCCTGGATGGCACCGCCGCTCTGAAGGGTCCAGTACTTGTCCTGCATGGTACGGATGTACCATCTCTTGGTGGCAGCGTCAAATTCCAGCTGAAAGGTTTCGTGGTCCGAGATCTCATCCTGATTGGCCGTGACGTCAACACCTGCAAGAAAAACGATGGCAATGAGTAAAGAATGGACTTGATCGAGTCAATGGGGCCTTTGAATCTTTTAAGTGCCACTGCTGCTGTGTCAAACAGACTTTCAAGTTTCAAAGTTTCAGAACTGTTTTCCGGAGTGGACCTCAGTCCCAACGTACATGTATGGGAACACAACATTCTCATTTTGACGTTCTCAAAAAAAAATTGTAACAGGTGCAGTAATGGAGGTTTTTTCTCTCCAGCTAGGTCAAGACGTTGCAAGCTTCAGTAAGTTTTTTCCAGAAATGCCTCATTTCTTCGGCAATTGTGTTTGGGGGAGGCTGGAACGCCATGGTCGGCCCACTCGCCACTTTTCAGAGTTCATCAGCATGCAAATTGGCACGTAATTACCTAATTACGGCGGTTCGCACGCTGGGCAACCCAGCAAAAAAGAAATGGTAGTTTTTCCCCGGCGTTTTCTTGTCACTTTTTTTTTCAGGCCCAACACCTCCCCCGCCGTTCGCCTTTTTCGCACATAGGCGGCTCGGCTTTCGAACCTTGGTTCTGCATGGTTAGCAGGGCACTACACCAGCCAGTCGCGCCTAATGCAGCTGACCTCTAGGAAGCAACGGCCAAATTCCAGAATTTTGTAATGCACTCCTGAAAAACTTTTCAAAGACGACCCTGTTGAGAGTAGCCTACATAATGAACGAAATGGGGGAGATTATTCAAAATTCGACACTTCACCTTTAACAATTCATAACGTTTCACCTTCACCATGTCTAAGGAAGGTTGGTGTGTCTCAACATGGCGACCACCATCTGCTTGCCAGCAGTCGAATGGATGAATTTGAAAACCAAATTGAAGACTCAAAAATGTCGCTCTCGCGTTTTTTCTCATTTTTTTGTGATACAATTAGTCCACGTACGACGGGCGGAAGCTTGTGTTATTTTCAAAATGCGAATGCTAATTGTCTTCACCAATTGTGCCAGTGCATGGCGCCCCTTCATTTTTTTGCACCCCTCCATATACATTTTATCCAGAAGCAAGCTAAATGAATAAATAAACATGCTGTTTGTTCGTTCTTATCTGCGATTAATAAAAATCGACCATGGTTGCATTTTTAAATCCATGGTTGGTTGGATGATTCCCATCGGAATGTGAAGTGACAAACCGAATCAACCTGGATGAACTTTTCAAAAAAGCAAAACAAGAATACCAAACAGCTCCAAAGAAAATATACATTTCGATAAACAATACGAAGTTGTCTCTCTAGGGTCGTTGGCAATTGCAGAACATTAATAGTCTCATCAGGTTCAATGAGAACGTTCCAGTTAGAACATTTTCCAGACCAAACAGAGTTGGACGATCATGCCATGAATTATACTGAATGTTCCAAGCTTCAATCCAGTTATAATTCACTACTGTATTTCCTTCCAACAGGGTCAACCATTGATGTAGGGCACCAATACGTGTAACTGAGCACAAGTGCGCCATTGGCTTCTGGAATCCATCCAGATGGCAATTAAATGTCATCCGCGCTTTGTCGAGCTTCCGGAAAAGGCCATCGTTTTGGGGCCAAAATGAAATGCCAATTACGCCGTGGAAACGTCAGAATTCGCTGCCAAAACAACAACACAAAATACTGATGTAAAGGAAAAACCATATAGCTATGGATAAACTGCAATAGCATTCCACGCCCTCGGCAAAACCGCATGCACGCAGCTCGTTAATTAACCACAAGATTAATAATTAACTGCGGTACATGGAAGCCAAAAACCCACGCCTTGATCCGCGTGTATGTCTGTCAACATTTGAGCAAGAAACAGCTGACAAAATCAATTACTGATGAATCTGCATATTATCTTGGGCGTCACACAGCGCACTTTGTGCTACATGAAATGTTGAAAGGATTGCCATAACTGCGAACGTCTGTGCATTGCACATGGCCTACTGCATATACAGTAATTTGTAAATAAATAATCCCTCCGTGCATTTTTGCTACGTTGTCCCCTCGCCCACTTTGCATCAACAAACGCCCTGTCATCTATTTCCATGGACGCAGGAATGCTTGCCAAACCATGAAATGGCCAAATATGTCTGCGGCGTTGTAAATCCTGAAGCATCTACCAGAACTAACTGTCTATTTGCCATCCTTGCTTTGTGCTACCAGAACCAATTTCCGAGTTTCCCCTTCCAGAATCAATTGTCTGGTCGTTCATCCTCTTGGATTCTTCCACAAGAGCCAACTGCCCATGGCAGAATTTCCAAGCGCAGATGCCAGCAACGGGTCAGTGAATGTCCAGCTTCCCTAGCCAACAGCAATGGCAAAAAATTTCAAAAAAAAAATCTGCAGCATTTCCTGGCACGGACAAGTCGGGCCAACCGCAGCGTATCCTAGGGCTGACCGGGTTGGTGACCGGAACCACTTGTGGTAAGGATCGTTACGTTGACCAGAAGACTTAACGGCCGTTTAACAAGCGTGAGGGTGGAGCTGGAGATCCTGCAGGGCGATAAGGCCCAGGTGTCGTCAGGGGTTTCGATGCCAATGGGCCAGCTGGAAGATGGGGGAAAGGTGAGAAAGGTAAAAGACGACGAGAAAGCAGCGAGTGAAGCCATGCAGAATTACTGAGAAATAATAAGGGTGTTGTTAGCCTTACAAACGTCGATTGTTCTTCGGTGTCTGCTTCGTTTCCTTTCGCATCCATCATAGCCAAATGGGGCGCCAGGATGTACATTTGCTGGCAGGCCAGGATCGAAGATTGCAAATTGAGCTAAGATTCTCGGGGTCTAAGACCTTCCCTGGCCCTTGGGGTCATGCTTGCTATTCAGCACTCCATGCTGATGTTCAAGCCATACTCGCAACAGAACCATGACAATGGTGAGACGATGCCTAGGTCTCCAATCTGTCTTGAAAATGTTTCAAAT
>JAQGAF010003739.1:0-16477 GCA_034687865.1 Kryphioiulus occultus
CTCCGAGCCCACTCGGATCCATACTATTGGTCTTATTTCTTGCATGCTATCAGACGTTGGAATTCTCTTCCAAAAGATAGCCCTAAGCTTCAAGGAATTCAATTTTACAATGATGGTGGTTTTATCCACCCTAATGCGGCGGGAATTGCCGATTAAATTGGGTTGATGGATTACACCCCCCTACCACACGGGATTCAGTTACTGATAGTAGGGTACTGAGTTAAATTGAATTGAATTTAAAAGAACGCGTTCTATTTCCTGTTAATTTACCGTAGAACAAACAATAAATAGGCTAGAACATTCCTTATATTGCCATATGTCATATTTTGCATTCTCAATGGTTTAATGGTCAAGGAAATTTGTGTTGAAATCTCACTATGAACCCTGTGAAACAGCGGTGATGATTTTTCATATAAATTTATTTGCATAAGCGTGTTACAGCATTATTTTTAGATCTAATTACGTTGAAGAAATCAATGATGAATTTTTAAATTTCAAGAACTAATCTAAATTTTCTATTTCCTTATGAAAATTTGTGTTCTTTTTTTCATTTTTAGTAAAATGTTCAGGGAAATTTATTTTGATACCTGGAAAAGTTATGGAAGGTGACAATTTCATCTCTGGGGGTCTCTGTAAAACAGCAATGATGATATGTTATATTCAAAAATATGTTCATAAACCTTGTACAGTTCTATTTATTTGTGGACTCAAAATATTTACTAATACTTTGCATTTTCTGCATGCATTGCTGCATATACTCCAACAACAAAGGTGTAAAAACATTGACTACCCAATTCGTCAACTTATTACCGTCAAAAGTGTTTCCCAAAATTTTGATTCATTTAGACTATGCTAGGTGAATAAATCCAACTAACGAATATTTTAAAATAATGACGTAAGTCCAACTCCTTTTATAATTTTGTCAAGATTATCTTGACCTCCATTAGACGTCTCCCAATGTGCCAAGATCCTGATCTGTTCGCGATTTTACCAAATGACATAATAATCCTTCCAATTAGTCTCCTGATCCCCTGACCACCTCTCCCAGATTCGTATAATAACTTACATGTAATAACCAAGTAGTTGAGATAAACCACTGACTACAGCGAAATTTGACATTAATTTAGCGAAAGCAGGCACTGTTTGGGCGTGCCAAAAGGGTTGATTACTGACTCCTGATAAAACCAATTATTTGTACAGCCAATTAATGTCAAGGTTTGATATTACAACTTCTGTTTCAGTGTTCACTGGCCGTGAACACCCAAATTTCCTGGAAATTCTTGCCAATAAAATGCAAGGAAATTTGACAAAGTAGGTCGAAACCATTGACGACTTTTGGTGCTTGTTAGTTTGGATAAGTCTATCGATAAATTGTGCGATATTCCTGATGGATTTTCCCCCAACTTTTCCTCTTCACGATAACATAGCTCCCTTTTTTTAAAAAAAAACGCTGAAAAATGTTCATAAACCTAACGAAATCGCCTTCTGTTTCATTCTCCAGGAAGGGTCGACGTTGTGAAACACAGTTGGTCTTTTGTTTCACATAAAATTCAGACAAATTTAGATGTAAGAAAGAAGATTGATGCATTCTCATCAACTTTGCAAAGGCATTCGATACAGTTTTTCTCCGAAGACTCTTTCGGAAAGTAAAAACTTTTCGAGATAAATGATCTCACATACTTCTCACAGGCAATTTCGAAAGAACAGGGTTCCCCTAGACTTGGAAAACCTGGAAAAGTCAGGGACGCTGAAAATGTCATTTCAGGGTGAACCTTGAAGATGTTGACATCGTCATTAATACTAATGCCAGTAATTTTTCAGAAAATTCGCCCATGGCATTCCCTTAATTATTAATATTAAGCTTATTATTTCCTTTAACAAGAGTGTTAGCTAATGTCCACCATTTTGTGATTTAGACTTTCTAAAATGTTCGCCTTGCAGCATTTAAATTGGTACATTCTTTTTTCAATCTGATCTGTGTCTTTTGCCTGCTCTTCCCAGCTTTTACTACTTAAATTGCTTCAATGCAATACAATTTTGAAAAGAACATGAAGTCAGCATGGGAGGGGTCTAAAAGCCATGAAAATTCCAGTGCCCTACAATCAGCAAAGATATACAATGAAACCTCTCTATGTGGGACACCTATGGTGCATTCTGAATGTGTTCACTTAGCGAGGTGTCCCAGTTAGAGAGTTTACCAAGTTTTTTGGCAACTCGAAAAGCAGGTATGATCCCATTGCTCTGTCAGTCAAAGTCACTCAAAACCATACATACACTGAACATTAGTTTGAATTTGTCTGGACACAACATTTTCCTTGGGAAAGTCAACACAATCAAGTCGGTGTCTTATCCCATGATGTGAAGGGGCTATCTACAGAAAAGTGGGAAAATACTACCGACCATTAAAAAGCAATTTAGTCACGTACAGTAGTTCACATGCTTTTCTTGTCACTAGCATGGGGAGCAAAAAGGGGCTTCAGCACAGGATGCAGGGCCCATCTTAGGAGCCGTAATCCACTCCCTGGGAGATGGAGGTCCAAGTCCAGTCATCCTGGCGTCCTTTGGAGACCCACATGTGTGCCCCTTCACGCTAGCAGGCATGATCCAATGGGTTATGGTTTGCCATTTTGGCCAAAATCGAACCAGTGCATGAGACACTGTTTCAGTTTCGAGTTAGGGGGTGACACATTTACACGTCGGGAGTTAGTTTGATGTAAACTGCAGCGAGTTACCACGCGCAATACATGACTTTAAAATTCAATTCATTTCAACTTAATCGTTATCCTATCCTAGCTGTTAGTTAATGAAATGTGGTGCTCGTAATCCATCCACACAATTTAATCGACATTTACCACCGCATTAGGTTGGAACCCCATCAACATTGTTGTTAAATTGAATCTAGGGCTTTCCCTTGGAAAAGAATTTAGTTGTGTTTGATGGCATTCAAGAAATAAGACCATACAATAAATAGTACACGCACTAGTATGTATCCAAATGGGCTCGGCGTTCTGTAAGTGGATTGGAATGACAGGTTCTATACCACCTCGATAGTTTCGTTTATAAAGTTTCCCTCCACCAAATTAAATTCCGAGCATTACACTGCTTACAGGAAAATCCTTATAACGGTGTCATGATTGAAAACCTTTCATTATACGAATTTCTTATATATACCCGATTAGTCAGTCTATTCCTTTACGTATGCGAAGAAATGCATCAGCATACATTATGCAAAATTACTTCGGATTAGGCTTCACGATCAATACATCGCACACTGTATACAGTATGTATTTGATATTTCGGTCGGGCTTTTTATATGAAAAATGAAAATGCAAATAAAATCTCGATGTGCATATTTACCTGGCGTTTTAACGGCGTCCGAGAACCATCCATTGGTTATGCCGACGAATAATATTATTTTAACAGACGGGTCCATCTTATTGTTGTGGTGTTCAGCGTTCGGCCTTCAATGTACACTTTTACTGTACTTATACATGTAGCTGTAAATGTATTAAATGCTCGTATGTCGTCATGCGGGACCATGGATACTGTATTTAATGGAATAAACGATAGATCGACATATACGTATATATTAGTATAATGCGCGATGCTTCCAGGCGCGACGTCCAACAGGAAGTGTTAGTTTCCCCATTGTTGAATGCATTGATTTAATCAATGTTTCATTGGCGGTCATCCTATACCCATTTTCACAATAACTGCATGTCGAGACATCATTTAGCATCCAAATTGAAGTTCAAAGGCTTCAAATAAAATATCGCTAATACATTATTTATGGGGTTGTGTTCGTTTCCCGTAGACGTCATGCTCGCGTTGCTTTTTTCAGTGCGTTTGAGGGTTTTTTTTTTTTTTTGCGTTAGTATTATTAGTTCAACCTCGGTGGCATGCAGTATTTTTGCAATATTCGTTGGGTCGATGATTTTATATGGCTTACTTCGATAAAGGGTGTCTATGCCCTGCTCGTAAGCTAATAGCGATGGCCTGGCGCTGAGGCTGACTGGTCTGGCAGATAAATAATGAAACTGCATTAGGTTTGGTTAAACACTTAAAAACGAAATGGATAAATTCCGACAGCTTGCTAGGACAGGTGTAATCCTTGTAAACTTGACAAATATGGCTGAAATGTAAATACAAGTGTACTCGTATTTTCTTCCTATTTGGAGCAGGACATATTCCGAAAAATATCCCATGGACTTATGTTATCGTTTGACCAAATTTTATTTACATTCCACGAAGTTGCGCGGAAGTCGAAAACTGCCAAAGTTTAATTGAACAATGAGTGCGGCACTCATAATCAGCATGCATAGTCATATAAAGGGCACTCAAAAAGTATAATGCACCAGGCACAATTTTTTGTATTCTATACACAATACTGCAACGATATTTTCGCCCTAAGTTATTACATCCTTTACGAACACAAAACCATTTTTTAACGTAATCTTCATCATATTGAATGACCTCGCGGCACCCAACGTCTATAACTAAACAGTTATAATTGGAAAATCCGCAACGCCAATCGTTTCGAGCATTAAATTAATGCGGTTTTACTCCGTAAATATAATATCGCAATTTGCTCGCATTGTTTTCTTTTTAACGCGGATGCTCTAAGTGTCGTTTTCTCTCGATAACAACGATGGCGATAATCTCGTAAAAGGGGACGATAATGACTATAAGTCTCCCTCCCACACGTATGACGTATACGTGAAACATAAGGCGTATCATGTGTTTATATGTTATACACGTAACTGAAACCATTTTAAAAATGGTCGCCCCCTATACGCTCGTAATGAGTATTCGTTGTTCGCGACGATGAAAGAAGAAATCTTGAAGTGTAAATTGCTTTCCGTCATTAAAGAAACCGAGTATACTGTATTTTATACGATATAATTTTTGCGAAGAGGCTTTTGTTGGTTTCCATTAATGAGACGCACTAAAAACTAATGAAGTTACGCTACGACGACGACCATCTATTCTTTTTCTTATCCCATTTCGTCTATCGCTTCGCTGATTTTACGCGTCTGAAATTTATTCATTTTAAATATTATAAAAGCAAAAGGAAATATATGGAGGGGGAGAGAATGAATGGAAAACTTGTAGCTGCGTGCGAACACGCGACTATATACATTTACTGTACATGTACAGTGTATATACTGTATACGTACGTGTACGTGACTGTGTACATGGTATATATATATAGAAGAAAATAAATTGAGAAATCGGTTTTATGATTTTTGCTCGCTGTTGTTCACCCCAGCGCTTGTGCTTTAGTTGAGGGCCGTGGGAGTTGTTTGTATTTAATTCCTTTTTTCATGTATTGTTATCTGCGTATAGACCGATGAAATGAGCGTCATTATGCGAACTTTATAAGCTTATATATGTTCAACGTATTTATACAGTATACGTGAAAGGTCGGTCGGTTTTAGCCAATTCTCTCTCCCCCACTCCCTTTTTGTCGTAATCGATAACATATCGGTATAGACTGTGTATAGACTTCTTCACTATATTGCAGTGCTTCACTCTCATCTCGCAGAACAGTGAACTCTTAGAGCGCGGTTACGAAAATTTCACCTTATGGCGTTACCGCCGAATGCCGTCTGAAAAACTTGGAAATGTCAAGGAAATTTATTTGGTCAGTAAAAGTCAGGGCGGAAAAAAAGCTCAAAAAAAAGCAATAGGAACGTTGTCTTTGTGACCCACGAAGAAGCTGAGTTATATACTGAGCACTCTCCAATTGCCACGATCTTTTTCTATATCTTTTGTTATACCTATAACTTTTGTTTTGCGCAAAACTTTAGAACGCCATCAACTATATACGCAAACGGCAAATAGGGAATAAGTTGCTTAACATTTTGCATATTTCAATTTTTTTACGCTACTCTCCAATAATTAATTATAAAATAAATAACAAGACTTTTTGATCTGCCCTCATAACATGAACTCTTTCTGGTAATTTTTTTAAAGAAGCTCGCCCGTGGCGTTTGTGTCATTTTGAAATTTTAAAAATGGTAACAAAAAAGAATTTTTGGTGCTATTTAGATTTTTTTTTTAACATCTATATAAAGATTTCTTACTACGTTATTTCTGAATAACGGAAAAATATACACGTATTCTTTCTGGAAGAGATTTTCAAAAAAACGTTGCTATACGACGTTTCCTCGACGGTTAATATTTGGATATCAACATTTTTAACAGAACATGCAGTGTGCAGAATGCCTTATTCGTGATGCTGCGCTTCTAAAAATGTGACTTACATGTACGGTATATTCCCGAATAGTTGACTAAAATCCAACATTTATCATCTACATCATTTTTCTGAAATTTTCGCCACTGGCACCGACGAAACTGTTACATTTGTGGGGACCGAGACCCCTTATATTTGGGCGCCAAATACACTGTATTCGTCTATGCCCCTATAGCTGGCCCCAAAAATCTAAATCCTTTTTCGGGTCCTCTTCTCCCAATTGTTTCTATATATTTTCTAACCTCCTGCATGGCGTTATGACGCAGACAGACAAACGCACGATCTCGTTTCAGTTTGAATGGACGGACGATTGCTCGGCTTTAATTATAACGGTCGTCGAGCGTTGCCAATTGATTACTAGCATACATTAATTCTATACCTATAGGCTCACTCAGTTGTAGTTTTGAATGATCGAAGACGCGTATACACGGTTGGTATACAGGTTGTGTCTTCTCGCGTTGTTTGCATAATTCGGCCATCTGTCATTGTCATTGCGTCGTAGTTGTGATAATCCGCTCTGGCGTTTCAACAAACACCCTTCGTCGCATCCGCGTGTCCAAATGTCCAGCGAGAGATGATTAATGACCCTATATAGCTCCCATCCACGTATATACGCTATACCCTGCATGTACATGCGGTTTATCTGGCCGGAGCCACGCAATGCACGCGCGATTCCCCTTTGCGGCTATCGTGGCTTGACCCCTTCGGATACTGACCAGGTATACGAATACGCGTAACGAACAAACTTTACGGGTTCATATATACGCAATTACGTTTCAAACTCTGTATATATACAGACAGATCTCCCTTAATCATTCGTTAATGTCGCGCTTGAATTTCTAAAGTGACGCGACTCAAAATTGTGAGTTTACCGGAGAAGCAATTTTGTAAGCAATTTTTGAGTTGTGTCGCGGAACTTTAGAAATACAGTAAACGCCCGCGATATTTAGATCAAGTTTCGAGAACGAAGTGAGAAATACGGTAGAATTGTTACTTATAGAAATGCATCGTATCACCATCGCAAAATCGACGACGTCGTCGTTAGGGCGGGATCGAAAATTACGCGTATTGACCCGTGGCGGGGACAAGCTGAAGTCTGAAGAACATATGGACTGAATGTTTCGTGAATACTAAGCCACGCTGCGTGCCCTCAATTTTTTATTTGAAATGGATGTATACGGGTATCGTATAGCGTCGTATTATGTCGAGGGTCGGTCGTTCTCGTCTTCACTCTGCATGTCGTCCATTCAGCATCCATGGACGACCCTTAAACGCGCACGGGTTACGTGTTGCGTATTTTTATTCGTACCTGAAAAACCTAACTTGGCTCAGCAAAGGGGGGCTGAGGGCACGCATAAAGTTCATTCAATGAATTTATTCTGATCCGAAAATTTCTAATGGTATACAGGCTTATTTGATTTTATTCATTAACAAAGATATCTTCGAGTTGCTTTAAAGAATTCCAATATACGCGATATATAATAGGAGTAATAGAAGACGCTGATGACATAATCGTCGTGTACACGTACACTGTATATATCGTCGTATAATAAATATAGAAACATCGCTGATGGCGATGCTAAATTTAATTTCGTCGACCGATTTATCGCCTTCATCTCTCCCCTAGCTCCAATTGCCAATAGTGATCTCTCGTCGAAAATGCCCAGCAAAATCCAATATTGACATTAGTGGAGAAAATGAACGAACGAACGAGCTATATACTGTACGTGTGTGCGCTGCGCATTGGATGTCTATATTTCTTCTCTCTGATGTGTGTTTGTATAGAGATTGAGAGAGAGAGAGAGACGAGCAGCTATATAGGGTGTCGACCATTGTTACCGCATGCAATCAATTATTATGCCTAGCTGGCTTTTTAATATTTTTCTTTTCATTTACCACGCGACGATTTCAACGTATACAGGGTGCTCGACTCGCCTTTTGAATCGTCTTATAACGTAAAATGCAGTACGAAATATTTTTTATATATCGTCTTTCTTTCGATTTGTTTAGACTCACGCGCTATTGCCGTTCCTTGCTTAATGGCGTAAACGGGTTGCTTTTATTTAGTTGTATTTTAAGAGAGCCACTAAGATCAAAACGATCGCCGCCCTAAGTACCTCTTTAAAAGTTCAACATGTATACCTGCGAATAAAGATCTAAAAGGAAAGATCTAAAGATGTAAAAGGACTTCCATTGTCCCGCGCTATTTCTCGCAATTTTAGCGAATCAAATCGGCCATCACGATGCAATTTCAGCGACTGATAAAAATTTGGAAATACGACTCTGTTTTAATTTTCAAGATGTACTTCTAACCAAATTAAACAACCGCGTGAGCGAAAAGAGTTATTCCCAAGTGGTCATTCCATTGCCGACATTTTGCTTCTTGTCCATCTAAATGTCGAGCAACTCTATACTGTCCCCATATTACACGTGAGGCCATACAAGTTTAATTTTAAACTTTGGCCACTATTGAATAAACTAAACTATTACATTTATATACACGTCCGATTGTTCAGAATTACTTAAAAAAGATTTCATGTCCTCTTCGTCCCCTCATCCGGACGTAATCGAAGCCATCGGACCTAAATGTATTTCGAGGCCCAAACTTGGTCAATCGGATGTCAATCGGAAGGTGGACAGAATCATCGAACTGTTGATGCATGTACGTCGTATATAGTCTTTTTCAGCTTAAGAATAAATATGGAAATGTTTTAAATTGTCCAGAAAATGACACGCGTAATAGTCGCGATAAACTACACCCATTATAACGCGCAAAATTAGAAATCGCATCTGCCATGCAGTATTTCAACTCGGCGCTTGCCAACATGGTTTTCGTTGAATATTAAATTAGGCATATTAATACATGTACATGCCCATATCAAACATGTAGGTGATGAGATTTAAAACGTCCACCACCATAAGGCAGAGTGAAATAGCCCACCGCGTTAACCTGACACGTATACTCTATACATGTATAGTTTCATCAATTGTGTTTACGTGGTATACTGATGAACTCGAGTGATTGCTCACGTTGTTTATTAAAAGGTTTCAGAAATTTTCATATCTTTCCCGCTATAGAGTATGATTGAAAAGCGTTTGAATTAACTGTCGTATAAAGATTTTATTCCCCTCAGTACCCAATATACAGTAGTTCGCTGCATGTCGTCGTTGATTGTCAGATAGATGCATTCGATGAAGCGACGAAATAGTCGATTCACTTAAACACTTACTGTAGTCATCTGTATTGATGCGAATGCAGCGAACTACGTGTATTTTAATTCGCGTTCGCATTATTAATACTAATAATAATAATTACGTCGAAATTACGGAGTCGCGCCTTTCACGTTGCTCGTCTACGTGGCATTTCTTTGACGGGCTTACAATATAGATTAGTTGATGGAGAAACAAGAGAAAAGCTGACATTTCAATCAGAACCCAATTAAGCTGCAAAACGAGCGAGTTAACCTGCATGCATAGTGTATATACTATACACATATACGTATACGCTCTCCTATATAAATGCGGGAGAGAGTAGGAGGGGCGAATTATAGGGCGGCAAATCCTTGGAGATGAGCTAATTAATGGACTCGGGTTAATGAAAGAACAAGAAGAAGAAGAAGCAGGAGGAGAAGGAAAGAGGAGATGATGATGATGACGTATTCGGAGCTCATCATTCCGCATTTGTTACCATATCCTATATAGGAAATAGACGATGCTTTATAGGACAATCAGTTAATTAAAGACGCGGCAATTTTTATTTCCATATATAATATGTGAATGAAGCAGAAGGGGGAAGAGGAGGATGAAGCTAAGCACCGGAGCGGAAAGATTTCTTTCAACTTTTACTTTTCAAAAAGCCTTTCTTTTTTATTTCATTTTTGCGCGCATGAACTCATTAGAAAATGGATGTGCTCGGGCGATGTTGGTAGCGATCGAAAGGATCTCATTAATCACGGTCATGAAGATGCTGTAGAGGGGAAAAAATCGATGGACTACTCGCCAATAGCGGAAAATCCCGCGTTTTAGGTTTCAAAATCTTAACCGCATTTTTCGAGATGCGCGACACTTCTATAGAGGCTGTTAATTTAAAAACTTTCCTCATTTATTATTTAAAATTCACAATAACATAGAGACATTGTGTTTGTGGAATTTGTGTAAATTTGTATAATATTCGCCAGGAACACTAATATACAATATATATATACTGTACATACAATGTACAGGGTGAGCGGTATATATCACTATCGATTGTAAATGGGCCGATTTTTGTCTCTCGGTTTCTCGCTAGATATCACTCTGTTGTGGTGGACATTTTTAAACAAATTCTCCCTTATTCTGGAACATAATAAAGCTTATTTGACGAAAATCCATCAATAGTTCATGAAAAACACAGCCCATTTATAATAGATAGTGATATACCGCCCATCCTGTACATGTATACAGGGTGGGCCAAAGAAACGGGAATATTTAAGGTTTAAATACAAACTTTTAAAATTTGTAGAATTTTTTAAGTACACCACGTTGTAGAGTATTAAATGCCATTTACAAATTGTCTTATAACTACGGCTGCAGATTGAAAATAGATTTATATCGAATATTCTAAGAATGAATCGAAATCTCCATTCACTTCAATGGAGAATTCGATTCGCTGGTATCTACAGATCAAATTCAACTCGCCTTAAAAATGAATGGAGACGATGCTTAAGATCAATTTTATAACTTATAACATGCTGTACAAATTGTCCTATAACCTGTAGACGAATGGGAGAAATTTCATTAAATGCACGTCATGATGCCATTTGCATATGAATTAAGCATGGCACTGATGAACGTAGCGGACGAAATTTCTCGTATTCGTCTACATGCAGGTGTAATTTGTACAGCATGTTATAAATTATAAAATCGATCTTAAGTATAGTCTTCATTCGTTTCAATGGTAATTTGGCTTCGATCTTTTGATACCAGCAAATCGAATTCTCCATTGAGGTGAAAGGAGATTTCGGAGATTTCGATACCCGCGATATAAATCGATTTTCGATCCAAGCCCGAGTTATAAAGTAATTATTAAATGGCACTTAAGACTCTTAAATGTGGTGTAGTACAAAAACTGCTCGTGCAAAGTCGACGAATGGTTTCACCCCAACGAATACTAAATTAAAATAGCTTTAATATAGTACTATTTATTCACAGTCGTTGTTTTAGTGATAAATCTTACGAGGATCGAATAGCTACTTTATGCCTCTTTTCATGACCCCTCTCTGCATGGCTAAACAACCTTATTATCGATCCAAAATCTATAAATTGGTGATCGTTACCGGAGTTGGAGTTATACCCGGTGATCCGACAAGGATTAGGGACCAGGGCGTTGGCTGACGTGGGATGATATCAATGGGCATGGTCTTTACAGTGAGATTCTCGATGCCCTTCCCTCTCCGTATCCCATTGTCGGCAGGAAGTCAATACAGAAGTTGATTCTTCGTCCGGCGAAACAGTTTCGTCTTATTTTTCACAGCGTTTTTAGCTACGGTTTGGTTTCTATTGGCTCGAAAATGCGAGAAAAAATGAAGCGCTTCCGTTGTTTTCTCTCCTCGTCTCCTCTTATGTTGTTCTCATCCGCATTGCTGATTTGCATCGTGCGAATAACTTACTCCACCTCGTCTTTTACTTCGTGCATTATATAATGTACAATCGACGTACATGAATCTACCCTCGTTTACGCACGTACTTGTACGTATGTACATACATGTACAACTGCAAATGAAAAAAAAAAAACCTTCGCGGATGATAGCATCTGGGTGACTGCGCCAAAACTGATTTGGAGACGGAACCCCACCCTGTAACTTATTATCATAGCCAGTTGTTTTTATTAACGCCAACATCTGTCAGATCCAGCGTAATGACATCGTAATTACTCGAGGACGTAACGAACATCGTCGCTCGCATAAATAGGGCAACCGAAAATTAATTTACCAAAAATCACCAATTATTACGATGGAAAGTCGTTCACGCGTATAGTTCTGCAGCAGGCTTCTCCGTTAGCGACTATTGTTAAAAACGAATAGATTAAGGTTATAATTTTCATTATGTGATAATAGCTTTACTTACGCCTCCCAAGCCCTATCATGTTTCATATTTTGGCTTTTTGACCGCTTATTTAAGACGGTAACGAGGATATCATAAGTATTAGTGAATGTATTTATGAATCTCCATCCCTGAGTGTATTTATGAATGATTAGTACGGTGTATTTAAAAAAGTCCGTGTTTCATCCGTATATTAGCACGCGCAAAAAACGCGAGTTCATATTTCCATCTGTGGGAAGAAGGACGGCCATCGTTATACTTTAATATTTACAAGTATATATGGAAATAAGGAAATATATAAGGTTATAGTACTATCAGTTTTTTTAATTTTGACAATTGCGCAATTAGGGTGGATCATTTGCAAATGTACCCCGTTAAGGCAATCGAGCATTGTGTGGAAGCTGTCGCTGTTTGCCCCCATTCAGGGGCGGTTCTAAACTGTAGCGTCAATTTTAGCAATTTAACCGCAGGGGGCTTACTATCACGACTCTGTCAACAACTATTGAAATGACAATGTGTGAAATGCATTTGCTGAAATATATTTCGCGATACTACAGTTTTACTCGATACCTTACGTCATATTATTTGATCGCGTCGCGAAATGTTTTATTTCGAGTCTTGGCATTGAGCCCGCCAGAGACTGACTAATTTAAGTAAGGTTAACTGCGTGAGTGTCCGTCGTAAACTATCTGACCATTTAGGAGCACCAAACTTGGTCAATTGAACCCCTTCGTCCCCAACTCCCTCCCCTTTATTCCTAGAAGGTGATCAAAACCATCGGACTACTAAATACATGTACAATATGTAGCTAAACTGGACTTGAAAAAAAAAACAAAAAAAAAACAATTATACATACATTATATAAGTTATGTTCAACTTATCATTTTTAAAAGCAATTTTCAAATGGAATAATTAAAATATACCGTAATTGTAGAATCACGCGCGTTAAATCGCTTGAATTGAACGTCGTCACGTGAATAGCAATGTTTCACTCCTTCAGAACACGTGAAGCCCTAAAGGTCATAGATCACGGAGGTGAAACGTTTATGGCCATTCGTCGTCACACAAATACACACAGAGAATCTTATTTATTCCTGTATTTATTGTCGTCAAATTACGTATCGCACAATTCACCTCGGACTTAAGCTTATATCGAGTTTTAGCACAAACTGGAATATATGAAATGGACAGCGCATATTTCCGCCTAAATTTTCGCCTTCGTGAACAACTTTTAACACGATTTCACCGAGTCGATGATAGTGCGCCCCTGTAAACGATGACACAACTCCTACGGGTACGTAACAACGTACATGTACATGTAGAAAGTTGATTGGTATACAAGTAAGGATAGCTGGATGTCATGGCGTCACCTCTTTGTTTCCCTTTTTCCTCGGTTGATCGCTTCTCCGTCGTCTTTTTCGTTCACCTCTAGGAGGCGCTGATACGCTTTTTAAGCCCCTTAAAGAATAATTGGCGTCGCAATAAGCGCTTCTGTATCTACCAGAATGAGAGACAGATATATATATATAACAAAGTCGCGTGTGTAGTCGAGAGATGCGAAGCGACTTCATTTCTGTGTTTCGGTGATAAAAAGGGGGAAAAAAGACGCTCGAGTGCTCGTCGCCTTTTGCATTTTGCACTCCATCGCGTGTGGTATTCATGAATCCCCGTTCCCCATCATGTACACGTATACGTACCCTCCTCCTCCTCCTCCTTTATCCCGTCATACGAGCTAGCTCACTCGTATATATAAAGCCCGCTGAAAATTTACATTTTGATGGACGATGACCTTATCTGGCTTGTAACTCCATATCGATTGAAATCGCATTGAAATGCGCATGAAGATGTCAGTTCGTCGCATCCGTGCATGCTCGAGTCTTCGCGACGCGACGTATACAGCCCCCGTGAATTACCGACTTCCCTTTAGATGTCTCCGGTAAATAAACGAGCGAACGCGTATTAGGTCAGTAATAAAAAAAAATTGATTAAGCTGCGTGGCATCATTGGTCGTAGAAAACCTTAAATGGCTCTATAACTACAGGCATATATACATGCACATGTACATGTAGGTTGTTCATGTATACTCGTGACGGTGTTTGGGTAGGGCCAGCGACTGTTTACATTTAAGGGTCCTACTGGTATAGCTTATGTCATCGTGCAGGTGGCGTATTTTAGACAATTTGTAGAGGTTCATTCATTTTGGGGGCTGCTGCGGCTTCGATGACTCCTCGCCTTGAAATGTTTAAATTGCCGAATGGTTGATGGTTCGAGCAACAGCTCAATTTTTGCGTATTTAATACTATACCAACCAAATATGTTTTAAATACACCATTTGGCGACGAGCTTGGTTTCAAAGTAGGGTCATAGAAGTTCTAGGCTTACTTTCCTGTTTACATTACATGTGCTGTATCTGTACACAACTGCGTGCATGTAGATGTACAGTGCCCGACAAAATTATATATGTGCACCCCATTTTTCGACTGCTGCTGCCAAATTCGGGCATCTAACAACCATGAAAATTCAGGTTGTGACTCCTCATTGTGTCATAAATGAGGCATGAATTAAACACGTAAGATGATTGAGAACGAGAACTTATTTTATCGAAATAAGTCACAATATTAATGCGACAAAAGTATAAGTGCACCCTACGAATTTGGGTTTTAAAGTCTTGAGTGACGGTATTTTCAAGCGAGACTATATTGAAGTTATGTAATATGTCTTACCTAACATATTTCACCCATATTGTGTCCTTAACCATATTGTTAAGGTTCTTTCAAATTTTCACAGAATTTGCCCCATGCGCAAATCGAGCTATCCTAATAATTAAAATCATGTTGTCAGAGGCTGCCATAGTGACAACAAGCATAAGGACTGCACAACAAATAACTCCACATATCCCGAGCATGAAACTTAGATTATAAACCTTGGCCTCGTCAGCATTACAAATAGGCACATTTGGAATGCCTCTTTGTGAGGTACTATACTGTATACTAACAAAATAATTTAAAAATATACACTTTGTTTAAGAGAAAACATTAATATTGATAGTTCTGATAGCGGTTTAATATAATTCATTAATTTCAAGCCAGATGAGAGATTCCTGTAATATGGCCAAATATGAGGTGGTTTAGTAACTATATCTCACAATGAGGATGTGCAAAAAATTAAGTGATCTGGTGTTCTTGAAAGGCTGGGAAAACGTGAATAGTTATATACAAGTCGTGTCTATACAATTCGCTCTGTGTAGCCACGCACTGTAAGACTTAATGGAAGTTTTACCAAGACACTACTGCAAGCCATTAACGAATGAGATATGCTGTTGGATACCACATTTTTAACCTTTGATATATACAAAATGTCTATTCCATGCTAAACTGTTAATACATCATTTATGAAAAAAAAATCATTTACCATGCTTTGCAACTATACTCCTCTAATAAATGTGATGCGTTACTGTTTGAGTGACGAAAATATTTCCGAAATGTTTTTTTTTTTCAAACGATAAATTGGGATCGATTTAATTTAAACAATTGCAAAAATAAATGGGACACATACCAAGATCTCCTTTAAAATTGTACAGAAGGACCTCCAAAGTTGACCACCTCGATCCTATTCCTACGTTGACCACTGTTTAACTGACAGGACAGTAACCACATTAATTCAATGGAAGGCGCCCTCTACATGTTGATCACCTCTGTATGTGTCAATCCTAAAAAAATAAATGTAATTGAAATTGACTAATTGGTGTACGCATGTGCATATGGCTCCCAAAACCCGAAAAGCCATTTTTGGTTGTCATTTGCGGATGCGCACACAAATTAGTCAATTTCAGTTACATTTTTTTTTTTTTTAGGATTGACACTCCCTAATGACACACAATAGCAATTTATTCTCTGTCCGTTGAAATATATTTATTTACAAAGGTTGTCGGCCATTCTGTTGTCGACACTGGCGCCTCTACAGGTGGAGAGGGTCCCCACCGCGTTCATTGCCAAAATGGATACGATAGTGGGCAATTTATTTTCTAATTTGAAAAGGAGACAAAATTCACGCGAGCCTGGGAGGGGTTTATGTCCATTTTCACCCAGCCATCCATTTTTTTTCCAGTCGCCAAATGGTGTTATATTTTTAAACGTTTTC
>JAQGAF010003740.1:0-16460 GCA_034687865.1 Kryphioiulus occultus
CAAGGCAGCTAAGCTGTCCCTGCCGGAATAAATGATAATCCACTCGCAACGGGAAAAATTATAATTGATATGCCTCAGCTCGTCAGAATTGGGTTATGCAAGCCAAGTAATTTCAATAATTTGTATAATGACCGCATGCTGATAAACAAGGTTTTTATACTAACGGTTTTAGCCATAACAGCCCCTGCTATGTTCAGCCGTCAAGTTCAGCATGGTTGAAATACCCCATAGGCGCCGATTAATTAACCTTGTCGAAGCTGTCGTCACTCCCATACAATTTAACTCTGCACTCGTGACCCCTGCAAGACCCAGAGCTAGCAGTAAGAGGAATGAAGCTAGAGGGCGTCCTATGAATGCATGCTCAGATTTTTGAGTTGAAAAACTCCGATCAGCCCAAGAAAACGTCGTGGTCGTAAGATAAAGCTACAAGAATCCTTTTGCAAATTAACAGTTTCAACTTAAATTTTACGCTATTCGAATGTCAATTCGAACGTAATTTCGAATGAACCATAAATTCGAATAACTGATCAAATATGCCATGTTGAGCAATATCCGATGCAAATAACTTGTGTCGAAATATGGCCAGTTTTCAGAACTCACAAAATGAATTCTACACCATACGAAATTGATAAGCAGCCAGCAATAAATCACTCATTCATTAGTTTTGTTTGGAAAGCATAATAGAACAAGTTCGAATGTGGCTTACCAAATTCCAATCGAGGTGCGATTTATTCGCCGAATGGGTCGACAGTCATGCCCGGCTGTCGTTGGAGCTAACGCTGTTATCGCACTCTGATAACATTACAAAGATAAGCTACGCTCATCCTGAAGGAATTAAAAAAAATAATGGCATGATACCACTCAAGATGAAGTCACATTGGTGCGCTGAAACCCATAGTCAACGCCTCAAGCCGAAGGGCACGAACCTGGCTCCATCTAGCGAAGATCTTCGGCAACTTAACCATGCGACTAGGCGCATCGCTACTCATAGTCATAGCATAGATTTCATTGGCTCATTTTGGAGCCCTCCGTTGGAAAGGAGCAAACCAATCAAATCAAACTAGAGTGGCACATTCAGCACATTGGTTCAATTTGGCGCTCTGTTTGAAAACACGAAACTTGTTCGACAAATACCGACAATAATACTGATCGTATATTGAGCGCAGTACTGACGCTGACGGATTGATGTTCAGCTTCAATTACTGACGATCATCCGAATTTTTGGATAACTTACTATCAGTTTCGAAATAATGACAGTAATGGGTAACCTTCTCGGATTGTAATACTGTCCATTTCAACAAAATGGACAGTAATACTGATCGTGTAATGAGAGCAGTACTGTTATTTCCTTTGCATTGACGACTATCCGAATTTTTGGATAACTTATGTCAGTACTAGAATAATGGCAGTAATGGATACCCCAAACAGCATTAAGGCCAGCAATATACTGATCGTGCAATAGGCGCAGTACTGATGGAGTGGTGTTTCATTGCCATGAACAACGATTATCCACATTTTTGGATAACTTATGTTAGGATCGTAATCCTGCAGTGATGGGATAATACTGTGAAGTTTAATAAATACGAATAGTACTAATGATCTTGCAATGGGCGCAGTACTGATGGGTGGATTGATGTGACTAGAACATCAATCTATCAGTACTGCACACATTACAAGTTGCCAATGTAGTTGCCAATGTAGACCCTACAACGCTAGTAATACTGTCAATTCCAACAAATACGGTCAGTCATACTGACCGTTCATCCTGATCGGTCTTACTGACCGATTATACTGATCGTATAATAGGTAGAGTATTGAAGGATTGATGTTTTATTCCCATCCCTGACAATTATTTGAATTTTTGAATAACTTATGTGATTATCGGAATAATGACAGTAACACTGACCTGTAGATGACTAATCATTTCACGACACAGAAGAAAATAAACTTCAATTTTATAAAAAAAAAGCTATGCCTATGTCATTTACATTCACTCATGTATCGTTTTACTAGAAAACTGCTCCGATTCATTCCGCAGCCGTAATACTGACCAATTGGCTGGGCTGACCTATCGCAGACTTTAACAACTGTGAGCAACAACAGTGCAAAATGATCCCTGAAAATCAAGTTGAAAAGTTGCGTTAAAATCGAGAAATGGAAGGATAGAATTAGATATTTTTTTCAACTATTTCTCGCACTAAAAACAACTAAAAAATAAATGCTATTTACCAGTTGCGACAGACACGTTCAAAGACATCATGTCTGGAGTGTTGCTGTTGCTATTAGAAATCGTGACGATCTGCCTGCAAAACTTTATTAATTTGCTATCAATCCCGCCACCTTCATTGCCTAAAAAAGTACGATAATCACACTGAGATTTTGCTGTGCTGAAAAGCTAAATATGAGAAAGTACCTCTTTACACAAATAAACCTGAGATGCAAAATGATTTCCGCCAAGTTGTAATTTGTCCCATTTTATAATTTGTCGTTTCACATTTAAAAAAACCGATGACCATGCACCGTTTATTGATCGTTTGATTGATGGATAAGCATGGAAAACATGCAATTTTTATTTCAGTCAAGGGTACTCTGAATGTTTAGCATTGCAAGTCAGGGTTCACTATATCCTAACTTCTTACCGACTAGGAGTATCGTTGGCTTTGGCCAAACGAATTCGTTCAAGTTAACGATTTTACGAGGGTCCAAGTTAGTTCGATCCAATGCATCCGCGCTGGCAGAGCCGATGACATTGCGGCCCGCTTTGATCATCTCCTAAAAAATTATAAAAATCCAATATATTTGATCTGAAATATTGGTATTACGATATACTTGGATTACACGATGATAGCACCAAACCGTGTGGTCGATAAATGGTTTTGCATAATACAGAAACCACACACCTTTCCAAATCTAAACGAATTTTTAGTCTAATAAAACCTTTCAGAATATCCCATAAGATGATTTGAGTTAATTTGGCTTTTTCCCTTTCTGTGCACAATTCTTTATTGTAATTCACTAAGTCATGGCATTAGTGAACCAGTTTACCTACTTTCAAGAATTCCAATGGATCCTCAACAGCGTATACATTCATCATTTCCATGGCCCCTGAACTTGCTTTGCTGACAACAGGCGTCAACCTGCATCTGTTCGTAACAAATAAACCTAAAAACTGAAATCTGAATATACACAAAGCATGTGCGAGTTGGGTAGAGCATCATGCAACTTACGTATGTTTTTTCACCGTGAACACCGTTCTGACCCCGAAATAGTAGCACGAGCGAAGTACTGCTCCCAAATTCATGGGGTCCTGGATTTTGTCCATGAAGATGTACAGGGGCTCGTCATTCACATCAGGTGAACCATTCCTACGAGGGTAAAACGAACAGATGGTGGATTCCGGGATAAACACAAGTTCAATTTGATGAAGCACAGGACTTGCTACTCGTTCAATTCGATCGAGCACAGGACTTACTACTCGTTCAATTCGTTCGAGCACAGGACTTGCTACTCGTTCAATTCGATCGAGCACAGGACTTGCTACTCGTTCAATTCGATCGAGCACAGGACTTACCACTCGTCCGATTCGAAGAACAACATCCCAGCGTCAAGACATACACCTTGGTGGGGCCGGCCGCCGGACATATCATTGAGGGTGTCCACGTCGACCTTGACCACCGGGACGTTCATGCTCTTGGCCAGGGATCGGATGGCCGATATGCGGTCGTTCTCATCCGAATTTTGCTTCACGAAAAGCCTGTAGAAGCTGCGTCGCTTCACGCTCAACGCCATGGAAACTGGGCTTATCCCGTAAACGATTTCCCCGACGATCTTGGACTTGATTCCGGAATTAGATTCTCTAAAATGACAAGGGGCAGTTCAAGATTTATCTCATCGTCTTGTAATTAGGTTCCCTCAAAGATGTCATTTTCAACTTCCCTGACTTTTCCGGGTTTTAATACAAATTTTCCTGACCGTTCCGACCAGTGAAAATGCAAAAATATGGCATTTTCTAGTTATCCCAAATTTTTATAAAAGATGACTAATCGATTGTGGTATTAAAAACTATCTCAATTTTCCAGGTATTCCTGGCATTTTCACAGATTCCCTGACACTTGTTCGTTTCTCAGACATTCCCTGATTTTCCCTAACTTTCCAGAAAGTGGAAACCCTGCAGCAGGCCTAAATTTAGATTAGTTTTTCTTATTTGAGAATGTCATTATTAATTTCTTTCACACAATTAGCTAGTCTATTTTTCATCTCTTGATTTTTGTATTACATGTATTGATTTTTTGAATTCCTCTGACTTTTTCGAAGTAGCCTACATGTCTCTGGCAGTTCCAGGATTTCCAGGTCTGAGGGGGAACCCTGTTTTGGAGGGTTTGACAAAAATGATGATGAATGACAGGGTGAGGTCACACAAATAATTGCTGTCATCGAGTTTTGAGCTAACTTTTATACAGATTTCGCTCAATTCGACATCTTTTCTGTCAATGCATGAATGATATCATCGCTGGAGGAGCGGTGAGTCTAGTAAGATAATGCCAGGGAGAATGGACACACCATTGGACACATCAATTTTACATGTACATGTACATCAAAATACTTATAAGGTTTTTGCATAGGCCTAAAAAAAATCTCAAACCTTTCAATACGAACAAGCTGTTTTGCTTGATTCGTCCTTTTTCTGATGGCTGTCTGTCTCGCCGCTTCCATCAAATCCTGACTCGTGAAATCGCTTTTCAAGTAATCATCAGATTTCTCCGGAACCTCGTTGTCCAACGTCCTTTCCACATGCCTCGAATCGGTTTTCCAGTTTTGAATTTCCCTGTCATTGTTCCGAGGATAAGCCCGTCCACTAAAACTTGACTTTGGGTCATCATTCCAACGCCTTTTCCAGCTCTTCCTTAGCTCGTTGTCAACGAATTTGCTCGTGGGATATTTGAAGTTGACCGACAAGTCTAGTTCGTCGCCTTTCGAGCAAAAATTCCGGTAAAAAGCACTGAAATTACGAAGAGCACGTTGACGAAGTACCGCAGCAGACGACATCTTGAAATTCCAAAGGCCGCCATGTTGGAACTCCTAACTTCTGCAATTTACATCAAGAAACGTGACATTTTGTTGCATAAAATAAATATACTATAAACTACAATGTATGCATGGTGGCCAAATATTAACAAAGAATCTAGAAGGCCAAATATAGTGTATAAAAGTCAAGAAAACAAACAATGGAATGGTTCGATAAATGAAATCTGATTAGTGTAATCATAAATTGTCAAAATTAAGTGGGAAATTCAAACTTTGCAAACCTACTTAAAAAACTTAAGTTGAGCCTTCACGTTGTTTTTACGACAAAATTAGCTGATCACATCGTGTTTTTTGCCACTTCGGACTTTTGAATGATAGAGTTTTAAAACAACGGATTGTTAGTAAAGCATAGTCCGTGTTATTTTTCCAAGGAAATTAAACAAGTATTGAATAGGAGATCTCATCATCTAAGTTTGAATATTCATTTCGGACTTTGTTTCTGGCTATTATGAATTAACATTTGATAGCGCCAAAGGGCAGCGGTTGACATTTGAAAGAAGATGGATGATTTACGACTTCGATATTACCCTGCCAAAACTGAAAGCTTGTAACATATTCGAGTAACTTCCTGATTAAAAACTACACATTTTCGAAATAAATACTTTGAAAAAAATCAAAATGTGAGAAATATAAAGAAATCATATCCTATGACCGCCACAGTGCTCAAATATGACAATTGGGAGAACTATGAAGGTGGATTGAGAACTTGTAAACATCAGTATTGCGACAAATTTGACACACCTGCGACTATTCTGTGGGAAATCAAAAATAAAATGAAAGCTAAATTTAACTGAAATTCAAATTCCAATCAAAAGTAAAAATGAAAACTTAATTCGAATGAAAATAAAATGTACAGTGTTTGAAAAACTTGCGACTATTTTTGGAAAATTAAAAGTAAATTCAAAAGAAATTGAAATTAAATTAGGGGGTGTCAATCCTAATAAAAATATTGTAATTGAAATTGACAAACCGGTTTTTCAGGTTTTGGTAGCCATGTGTACATGCGCGCATCAATTAGTCAATTTCAATTATAATTATTGAAAAGATAATTTGAAAAACCTCCGACTACTCTAGGAAAATCTAGAGTAAAAGGAAACTAAATTCGAATGAAATTCAAATGTAAAGTAAATTTGAAATATTTGTGACTATTCCTGGGAAATCAAAAGTAAATTCGACTGAATTTAAAATTAAAACTATAAGTAAATTTGTACAACTTATACCTGAAAGCTAAATTCGAATTAAATTAAAATGAAAAGTAAATTTGAAAATCTCGCGAATATTTGTGGGAAATCAGAAGTGAAACCTTTAAAGAATTTTCAGAACCAGACAAAGATGTAAAATAAAGCTTTCAGTTCTCCACTAAACGTTCAGAATTTTGAAAAAAAAAATACAAATATCCTAAATAAAGCCAACCGCGAAGCATGGTTGGAAAAACTAAAATTTGTGAGAATATTGAGTATTACAGGAGTACTCCTGCAAAGTGAACTTCTAATTGAATTAACAATGTAGATTTACAGAAATTAAAAAATCACACAAAAAGTTATAAGACGAATCGTACATGTTAAAGCAATTAATTTCAGGGCAGATCAAAGGGTGCAAATACTTGAAATTCGTCACCATCAGCAGCTCAAGACTACAGTCAGATGGCCAAAATTGACCAACCAGAACCACTGGCCAATTAAAATCAAACTTAATTATCGATAAAACATTTCTATGAAAACAAACTCCAGTCTTAGAGTTAAAGTTGTGCTTGGTTTGATTTCGTTGCCACAAACCCGCTCATGTCGAGCGGAGTCTTCCAGGTACGAGTCAGTTTTTCACTCTGAATTTTTAGTCTTTGCCATGCCGCAACATATTTTATATTTCAAAGTTATTTTCAGATATCGGAAAAGCAACCAAAAATGAAACTTCTTGCCAGTCTGTTGTTTTTAACAGCAGCGTCCATATCCTGGGCCAGGCCGGACTACAAGCCGGCAAGTTTGGTGAGATTTTCCTCAAGATTTCGTGGATTTGTTTTATAAAACACTCAGATAAGCACGTCTCAACGTGTCCGGAAAGAAAACTGTTCATCGATAACGTTTCAAATTTAAAATTATTTTTAACGAAGATGCAAAATTTTATTTTTTTTGGTCGCGAAAGATGAAAATTTCCGTAATAATGTAAAGTCGAAGTTATGATCAAAATGAAGAAGTATTTTTTTCGCCAAAAACAAGCTTTGGATAGACAAACTTTTAAAAATAACAATTATGAGACGTCGAAATTAATTGATCCCAAACTAAATTTCGTCAAAAAGATTTGCACTTTTTAGTTTGTCATTTTTGTTGCATTTTTTTTCAAGCAGTTGCAAATTATAATTGTCGATTATATTTAGTTATAATTAATCACATATTCGTCTTTTAAAGTCCGCAGCATAAGTCTGGGGGCCCACAAACGTGGGATGGAGGAATTTCTTATTCTATCAAAAATGCATTTTTAACATCGAAGCAAAATCATAATTTTATCAATTCCCCATTAATCAACGACAAAAGAAAACTTAAAATATATTTCGAATTATTTTTCTAATTACTTTTGTTTAAAAATCGAAGCCATTTTTCGGACATAACTATTTAATCGTATTTCTAATTCTGATGAAACTATTTTTTTACTATCACTACTAAAATCACAATTTTAACTATATGACTTATAAATACCCCCATATTAATCAACAACAAAAGAAAACGTAGGGCATTTGGAATTATTTTATAATTACTTTAGTTCAAAATTCGAAGAGCCATTTTTCAGGCATTTCGAACTTCCACTAAAGTAAGAATGGAAACAAAATTACATTTGATGAAAAATTCTATTGCTGAAATCGATAACCTTCTCAATCCACCTGTTGATGAATTTTTCATCAAACGTAATTCCACTTTTTAAAGAAGCAGTCAAATTTATTAAATGTGGTAAATATTTTTTTTCTCCGAAACAGCCTGGATCAGGGTTTGCTGGCCAAGGGCCGCCCACCCATCCGGGTCCTCCCCAGGGCCTCTTCCCCTTGTTGGGCGGCGGCCCTCCCCCTGGATTTGGCGGCCTGGGCCCAAACCTTCTCCAGCCCCAATTAGGAGGGCCAAAGGAATCCCCAGGATCGGACGGGCCCTATGGATGAGGAGCTCCTCCTCAGGCTGGTGGGGAAGGCCCTTATGGAGGAGACAGGCCCTTCGCCGGTGGTGGCGGGGATAGGCCCTTCGCAGGCGGTGGCGGAGCAGGAGCACCGTACGGTGGAGGACGTAAGGACCTTTATGAATTTCACTTTTAGTGAACTGGGATGACCAGCAGTCCGAAAAGCCCATTTCCCAATATGGTTAAAAAAGCAAACAAACCTACGGTTACAGAATGCGATTGCTTGCGTTGGACCAACTACATCAGCGCCGACACCCCGGGCGACACGGGTGACTTCGAAACACTAGGCCCACCTGACGAGAAGGGCCGACCAGGCACTGTCCATCACGTGAGACCGGTAAGTAGCTTTTCACATTTTCGGCTCTGATACCTGTTCCCATGTTTCTGATTCTGTGTCTTTGAACAGGACGTGTGCACCATTCCCGTGCGGATGGAGTGTCGAACAGTGTACGACAAGGTGGCCTGGTACTTGCCCTACGAGAAGATCACCCACCCGTGCAACCCCCTCGGTAAGGGCTTCGCTTGCGAGAACAAGAAACAGAAGAATGGCAAGTGTCGGGACTACGAAGTCAGGCTCTTGTGCTTCTACGCAGATAAAGGTAATTGTTGCAATCACCCATCTACCTGTCCTGAGATCCGCTAACCAATGACCGGATACGATAGATTACAGCTGCCCCTGCCTGAGTTGGACCCAGTGGTACGACAACGACGACCCCAACGACATCGGAGACGAGGAACTCATCGGACGAAAACTGCCAAGAGTAAGTTTGTTTGGAATGATGGAAAGATGGGAAAGAAGTGAGACATGGTGACTACTAATTTCTGAAAACGAAATTCCCTTAGTTTTCCAGATTTTTCAAGGTCGTATTGTGATCTTTTCAGATTCAAAAAATATGTTTTAATGAGTAAAACGTGTGCTGCCATTCTATGGAAAACAATATTTAATAGCAATAATAAGGAAACGCGGCAGGAGAATTTTTTTGAAAAACTAGACCTGAAATGGTAGGTTTTTAGGCAACATTACCGAGCAAACATATCCCAATGATGGAATATACGAACCTTTCTTCGAAAAACTACCAGAAGTAATGCATTTTAGGTGTATTTCCTCGAAATTTTTTTATTTTGTAAATAACAATAACCAAAGAAATTTGAAGGATTTTTATATAAACCAAATCACCAGTAATGCATTTCTAGACCATTTTGAAAATTTCGAGAAATATTAATATCGACAAAAATTAACCCCACAGCCTAAACTCGAGTAAAAATTAACAGAAATAATGGATTTTAGACGAAATCTCTAGAAAACGTTTCCAGAAATATTAATAGCAAGGGCAACACTGACGGCGATTTTAATTTTTTTAAATTAAGTCACCAAAATGCACAGAGATTAATTTTGGAGAGCTGCGGCAACATTTTTAGAAAAACAATGGCGAATGCTGAATTTTAGGGGAAGGGTGGAATTGATTATCGGGTTAATAATTTTTATGTCGGTCTCACATAATTATAACGAACGAATGCAAAATGCAATTTCTATACCGAAAAATCCCGAGTTTTCCATGTTATCCGGGTTGAATGGAAAATTCCCCGAGTTTTCCTGGTTCTAAAGGTTGAATGTAAAATTCCCTGAGGTTTCCAGGTTTTCCAGGTTGGTAGTCACCATGCAAGTGGAGAAGGGATGGGAAAGCAGGATTCGAATGTCACATCCTTACCCGACACTCGAGCACTAATGAACGGTTTGCTTTCCAGTACGTGTGCGCCGGCGGCTACCAGCCCGTGGACGTGCAGTGCGTGACGGCGACCGGCCTGGATGTCTTCCACGCCGGCAACAAGAAGGTCCAGTGCGACCTCCAGGGCCTGTCCTGCTACAACGAGGACCAGGGTCGCAACTGCAAGTGCCACGACTACAAGGTGCGCTTTCTCTGCCCCAAGTTCCCAGCCACCTACCCCATGGCCAACTACGGAGCCTATGACAAGAACGCGTCTTATGGCGGCGATTATGCTAGTGGCGGCGGTGGACGCTACAACGACAGCCACAGGCACGGTGGCAGTGGCGGCGGTGGTTACGATGACAGCCACAGGCACAGCGGCGGTGGCTACGATGACAACCACAGGCAAGGCAGCGGCGGCGGTGGTGGCGGAGGCTATGACAACAGCCACCGGCATGGCGGCGGCAGTGGTGGAGATTACGACAACAGCAACAGGCTAGGTGGTGGTGGTGGTGGTGGTGGTGGTGGTCGTTATGACGACAACCAAAGGCATGGTGGAGGTGGACATGACCAAGGTGACAGATTCCACGGCGGTGGACCATTCGGCAATTATCCTGGTGATGTAGAAGGCTTCAGTGGTCCAGGCGGCTATGATGGAGACAGTCGAGGCGGCGGAGGCGGTCCAGGTGGCTATGATGGAGATAGTCGAGGGAGCGGTCCAGGTGGCTACGACGGAGACAATCGAGTTGGCAGCAGCGGTGGCTACGGAGGTGGTGGTGGTGGTGGTGGTGGTCCAGGCAGCTTCGGCAGTGGCGGTGATGACAAATTAGCCGCATTTAAGTTGCCGTTCGTCGGCGGTCACGGTGGTCATGGTGGCGACTACAGTAGTGGCGGTCACGGTGGTCATGGTGGCGACTACAGTAGTGGCGGTCACGGTGGCTACGGTGGCGACTACAGCGGTGGCGGTCCTCACAACGTAAGCAGATTCTGCGGGCCAGGCGGTCCCTGCAATGCCAGTCATCCCGGTGGTCCTGGCTACGGTAACAGAAGCGAAAGTCAACAAGGAATTGCACCCATACCTTTCGGCATTGACGAACGCATCAAGTCATCGATACGCGGCGGCTTCAGCGGCCACAACAACGGCAGTTACGGTGGCATCGGAGGTCACGGAGGCCACGGAGACCGCGGAGGCCATGAAGGCTACGGAGGAATCGGCAAGAAATCCGGGAAGCGGGATGAGACCATGGATGACACCTTTACCAACTACGAGGAGGAGAAGCTGATGGTCATCGAGGGCGATGACGCGAACGGAGACTATCGCGAAGACAAGATGGAGAACTAGCTCGTTGGCCGTGGTTAGCATCCGATTTTCCAAAAGCCAAAATCCTCATGCTTCTTAGAGCAAACTTCCACAAAAATAGACATTCGTCAGTTGCTTATGCGGTCTTGAACCGCAACGAAACCACGTCTTGCGCATTTATCGAATTGAGCGTTTTAGTAAGCTTATGGACAATAAAACCACATTTAATCGCAGATTACCTATGAAATGCAGGCCCTGGCTTTCGCTCCTATTAAGCGCAATTTGCAGAATAATGTAAGTTATACCAAGTATGCTGTCGCTGCATTAAACCATTGATTTTATCCGATAATTTCTACTCGATGTCACAGTCACGTCACAGGCTTCGCGATATGCTAATGAAACAAGCGCGTTCAAGCTAATTATTTAAGGAATAATTTAATGACAGTTGATGTAGAAAGTTTGGATTATAAAATAAACAGAAAATCGCCATTCTCATCTGAAGTTTGTATTCAGGCTTGGCGCTGTATCGGATATATTACTCACTGTTCTTGTACGAAAGAAGTTTCCAATAAAAACAACGACGTTGAATTTTACATGAGATGATGCTGCGGCTCCCTCCTCACAGAGTTTTCATCGGAAATGCAGCATCGCTTGAAATAGCCTGAAACGAACAGAATTTCAGTTAATCTTGATTTTTATAAGTGCGACTTAACTTCGAAAACAGGTTTGAGAGGATTGCTAGACAGTTTTGATCTGTCAAAAATGTGATTAACCATGTTGAATTTGGGTGAGTATGAGACACTGATCCTTGCCGCAAATTTAAGATCATGATGAAACAAATGTCTCGTAAACCCTTATCTCATCAGAACGATTTTCAAAAAAATGTTAACAGTGTTTGAGCAAATATTATGCGTCTTCAAACCTATGTTGTGAAGAAGGTATACAGAAGTTGAATAATTCCACTTGAATGGCATTTTTTAAATTTATAAAACGCAACGATGCACCACTAGGATCTCCAAGGGCAAGGTTTTTCAAGATGTCCACAGACGGGATAACTAATATTCATTAAAAATAATTCATTCTGTATGGAATCGCCCCTAAAATTCTCCTCATCAGGCCCCCCCTCGTCTTGACATCCACTGATGGTCAGCAAGCCATCAATTACTTAGGGTCAAGTATTTCTACTCAAACATCAGAATAAAAGCCATACATGTATATTAAGTTCGGATACTGAAATTTCCTTTGTGAATTTAAGTGTATAGAACGAGTTTCACCATCTATGATTTAAGTGTATAAATTATTTCAACAGAATGTTTCATGGTCGAGCAATGTGTTTAATAATGTGGTTTAGCAATTTAGCAATGTGTTTAATAAACACATCGCTTGTCGGTGAATCATAAAAAACGGAATTTACACGATTTCTGATACACAAAGATACAAACATCATTCAGAAAGAAGACGCCAGAAGGTACGCAAAAAGGTGAGAGCATAAAACGTTTCAAAAAACACTAAGAAATATCAGGGAAAAATCATTTACATTTCCGTCAAGGCTGCCCAGCATCGGCCCTAGTTGTTGCTGTTCCTCGTCTGTTAGAACTTCAGGTAACGTGGAAATAATCCGCGGCCTTCGACCTCTTGGGCAGTCTGAGCAGGTCGTCGGTCAACGATTCAGAGTTCGATCCTCCTTCGACTCCAGAGGACCGTTTCGAGGTCGATCCCTTGGCAGCATGGGGGCTGGCCAAGGGCGTCTTCGATGGGGTATTCGCAGTGCTCAGGATCCCTCTGGGCGTGGCCCCGTCGTTGCTGCCCCGGTGACTGGGCGAGGGTGTGTAGCTGAGGCGGAGGGACTTGTCCGTACCGATGTGGATTCCCAGCTTGCAGCTGGCCAGCCTCTGAGCGGCGGGAGACATTGACGCGAGGCGTTCCACGTGCGAAATACGAGGTGAAGGACTGTAATGTACAATATCATCATAAAATTAGGATCCATTTAATAATTTCCATTTGCCACATGATCAAAATGCATTGTTGGCAACGGTTTCAATAAACTGCTCAGAGTTTTGTGTTTGACATACTGAATGATAGCAGTTAATGCCCAAATAGACAGATAAATACATCAATAAGTTCTGGAAATGTGACCCACTAGTGATTCTGCATTCAATTGAATTGAATCAACCCCGTAATCCAGTCCGTCTCCCACACGGTGTGATTGATTGATTGGGTTTAAAGGGCGCAATGCCTAACACGGTGTGGTGATTTCTTTCATTTTTTGCTCAAAGACCGATCAATATGTCAAATTTTTTAGACATCAGTAAGTTCATGAAATGAGACCTCCGATTGATTCTGCAAATATCCAATTGTTTCACATTTTCACCCAGTATTTCTTAATTTTTTTTGCACTTTCATGAGCTTTAACGACAGTTCTTAAACTTTAGACCACGACTGACTATTTAGACTGACAGACCTTCGTGACCAACTTACAATACTGAGAACGTCATCGGCAAATATTTTACAAAAACTAGATTTTTTAGAAAAAAAATTCTATGGGTGTAAATAATAATATCGAGGGAAATAGATTTATAGGTGATTTTTCGTGAAAATGATTTTATGCCATAATGCATTTTTAAGATATTCTTAGATGTATTAGTATTCGAGAGAACATTGTAGCATTTCTGACACTTTTTCACACCTTTGCAATTATTTATAGACGCCCGTATAGTATGTTAGGCAACGATACCAGGAACGACACCAGTCAAAAATATTTACCTAGCGAGCGTTGCCTTCACCGCCTTCAAGGCAAGCTGTTTCTTCTCCCGATGGTGTTTTCCCACGTTCTCCGCCAACTCCAGTGCCAGCTTATCCCTGGCGGGCATGGCGGCTATCCGAAATGATGGCCCCTGAGTGTTACTGGCTGAAGGAGTGGCATTACCGTCAAGGCGAAATGGGGTGCCCTCGATCTCCCCCCACGTCATCATGGGGGACTCGGCCACACCGGGGGCAGGAGAAGGCGTGCACACGAACCCGTACCCGTTGACCTTTGGCTCGTCAGTCGGTACGACCTCTTTGCCGTCCACTCCAATCTTGCCTTCCTTAGCCTTGGCCTGGACCTGGGCTGCTGCTGAGATGGCCTGCCGGTTCGCGAGCTCATTGAACGGCAGCTTGTGGAAACGGGTGTTGGTGTGGACGATGCCACGCTGCTTTAGAATCAAATCCTGCTTTTCGGCTTCGGTTAACGGGGCTCCTGATAAGGTTGGAAAACAGAAAGGATGTTATCAGAATGTGGACAAAATGGCATCTTGCACTAACAAATTTGGTTGAAAAAAAGGATACGGAGACAGTCCAGGCAGGGTTCATACCAACATTTGCAACACTTAATTTCAATGACTTTCCCAGACCAAATCTGATTAATTTCACTGAGTTATCAAATAAAAATGTTAATGAAAGTAAAATTAACTTTATTTGCAACTCTACAATTAACTTTATTTTTTGTATTTTTCTGTGCAACTGCAACACTTCTTGGTCAATTGTTTTTACATCCAGTTAGCAGCTTATCAGACCTTTTTTTGATTCCTCGAGATGTTTAATTTTTATTTTCAAGAGCGAGAGCATCTGTGCACATATTATGCAAAAACATGTGAATTTTAGGGGGTGCTCCATACTTTTGGCTAAGTCTGTTTATTCAGTACACCATAAACACTGTAAGACAGTGTACGAGTAATTCATGACCATGTCTAAGACCATACATGTACAGACAAATTGAAATTATGTACAACACACTTAACCTACATGTAGCAGTAAGTTTGTTCAGTTAAAATTGGACAAAATAAGAAAAAGAGACTTTCTGCCTGTCTATTGAGGGGGCATTTCATGAAGTCAAAAAATTGAATTTGAAAATTTTTTGAATGTTTTCCCTGACTTCCACCTGATTTTCCTTGACTTAATGGAGAAAATGTCAACATAGCCCTGACTCTCCCTGATGGTATGAACCCTGTGATGTTATTTAAAGTAAAATAGGAAATAAACTCACCATCTGGGACATACATCAAGTAATTCTTGTTGGTGTATGTCCATGTGTCGAGGCACGGGACCCTGTGACGGTCAGTAGCCTGGTCTTCGGCACTGGGTAGGGCCAGTGCGTCCTGCTGAAACCTGTCATGCTCGCCCTCCTTGTCGTAAAGCCACGAATATCTGATCCGGTGCCGCTCGTCTGCCTCCTCCATCATGGTGGAGAACGACGCGTTGTCCTCGCTCGTATTCTTGGCCAAATAGGAATCCAGACTTTGATTATCCACTGGATAGGACAAAAAATAAGGTGCTTTAGAATTTCTGACAGCACGGTTAAGCTAAGTGTCCCAATAAAGGAAAAGACCACGTTGGCATACCTCTTCTGTTAATGTTTTCCAAATTAGTCTTGCGTCCCGCTGCATCACCTGTGGAGTCATCTTGGCGTGTGGAAGGTGTGGAATCAAGTCCAATAATAGGTGTTTCAAAGGTCGCTGGGCTTTTGTCTGTTTAAGAAACGGATATAAAAGAACATTGTTAATAATACTGCATCATGAGTTAATGCAGATTACATCAAATGGTTATGGAGGATACTTTCATGAAAAAATAAGTTTATAAGATTAATGCAAGTTATAACTCACATCCAAGATCCCCAGTATTTGGTCTGGAATCCAATCTGGACTCGTATTTCAGCTTCAATTCTCTCAGTTTGGCGATGTCATTGCGCTCCAGAGCCTCACGGTATTCCAGCTGCGCTTTCAACTTTGGCAGGTCGGGGAAAAAGTCGCGCTCGATAATGTCTTCAAGATCCTAATGTAATCAAAATTGTTGAAATTAAGCAACGTGTCCAATTATGCAATTATGTCCAATGGCATTAGGGGCCTACTAACTTATACAATTCGGTGCAAGGGAGTAACAACTCTAAAGAATTGTGGTTACTTGCGCTTCATACTCCCCATCCTGATTTTTCTTTTAGTTAAAAACCGTTGTCTACATATCGTGTCGATGATATGCCTGTGCTAATTTTCTATATATCATGCCAAAGTGCATAACCTAACCAAGCTGACCCAACTTGATCTATCACTGCTCAACATCTCATTGCTGTAAATTAATTAGCAGATTAAGTTTGTTTGTTTCTTTGTGGAATTTTTAACGTTGGTCTATTTTCGCACCTATTGGGCCCATCACCAACGCCAGGGGGCAGACCGTCCACC
>JAQGAF010003741.1:0-16457 GCA_034687865.1 Kryphioiulus occultus
TTAATTTAATGCAATAAATTTCAGCATTAGAAAATTGTTAACCATATTTATTTTTGCTAAGGTGAACAAAATGAAAAGAAATAATTTATTTTAATGCACTTGTAATAAAAGTAACGATATTCAAATTTAATTTCCATATATTTAAAATGTCACCATTATGTTGGTGTCGCCAGCTACCAGCAATTTAAGAATAATATCGGTAATGAAATATTGGCTTTATTCTGTACAATACGGCATGCAAATTCCAACGCACCCAATATGTGTACCAATATACCATGACCAATGACAAATATCAGCACAGTTATATTGGCATTGTTACCAAAATTTGCAAAATGTTGGCCAGTCCCATATGGAAAAAAGGTACATTAAGAATATATTTTTTTTGATTTATTATCCATATATTGAAAATATACCAAAATTGGCTTGATTTCATATGTGGGTAATATAATTATTATATAGAATCCAAACATTACAAATGTATGAAACATGTCAAGTAAATATGATGTATAATATATGCTGAATATAGATATATTAAGAATATATTTTTTTAAATATATTATCCATATATTGAAAATATACCAAAATTGGCCTGATTTCATATATGGATAATGTAATTATTATATAGAATCCATACATTAAAAATGTATGGAATATGTCAAGTAAATATGATGTATTATATATTGGTAATAATGTACACTTGTATATTATAAATGCTGTTAAAATATGTGTAATTCATTGCATCCTGTATAAAATAAATATATGGGGAATATATTGCTCATACACAGTCAGTTTTTTTTTCCATTAATGTGACATACATGACTGTATTCATTATGAAAAAATATATCCGTAATATAATATGAATATATTTATGCATAGCAAAATATTTGTGATCTATTACAAATATATTTCCCTTTTTAAACTATATGTGTAATATGTTAAGAATATAGATCACTAAATTTATAAAATATTACTCGCATAGAATTTTTACAAATGGGAAGTATTTACATTAAATAATAAATATACATTTCCAGATTTGTTTTGCACTAATATTTTGGTAATAATATATGACGTAGACATAATGTACATTATATTCATTATATATTGTCCATAATATTTGAAGAATATATTCTCAATAAGATATCATAATATATAACGAAAGATATATTCCTAATAATAATTGTCTTCGTTATAAATTATTACGAAAATATTTGTCATATATTACAAATCTGTATATTTATAATATATTATTCACATAGCATTTTTCCATATGGGTGCAAGCAGCTTCTGAGTTACTTCTGCATGTAAACACAAAATTAATTTGCTATACTACAGAATATGCCCTGCTCTCAATATGGACAAATGCTATGTATAGTTTAACTCTATACACAAGTAGAGTTCAATTATACATGCCATTGGTGCATATTGAGAGCAGGGCATATTCTGTAGTATAGCAAATATATGGCATGTATAATTGAACTCTACTTGGGTATAGAGTTAAATTATACATAGCATTTGTGCATATTTGGAGTAGAGTATATTCTGTAGTGGCACCTGTCCTAGCTGATAGAATTTATCCCGTTTGTGTTTTTGGATTCTTTTTACTTGTTTTTATTTTTATCTAATACAACTAAAATGAACCTGAAAATGTAATATCTTAATTTAACTGCCATAACTGCAGGCAGGGCATATTCCGAAGTACAACCAATGTATTTTCCAACTTTACAATGAGTCATTCGCTAGGGATCCACAAATTAATAAAGATATCAAAAATCCAAAAAGTCATTCTAAGGTCAATTTTACTTCACTTGTTCTGTCATGGACTTATGTCATCTAAAATACTGTGCCGTGTTACGGTTCCCGTTTACATACATGTATAATGGTGGATAATTGATGTATAATTAATTTATAATCAATGTATAATTACACATGTAGCATGTCAAACTAAACTTGTTTAGTAGAAAGAACGGCACATGTTCCAGCTTTCGGAATCTCTCGTTGTTTATTTTTGTTGCTGTTTCTTGCTGTGTTTACCATAACCTATCCTAACAATGTACTGTAGTTTCTGCTTTACCTGCCCCTAACCACTAGTCTATGAGGGTCGTTAGGAGAAGCCCACTTTATCACAGAGTCTGGGTTGGAGCAGGGACTATACCGTAATGCACCAGCGGCATATGCGACCCCATTAAACACCATTACAATTAAAAGAATTCCATCACAAAATAATACAAAGGACAAAAATAGGTTGAAATTCAGTTTGAAATCTGCATTTTAGTAAACTGATATCTTTTAAAAAACAATTAATTTAGCATGTAATTTTCAATGTTTTAAGACAATTAATTTATTTACTGCCTACCTTTTCAATATGATCTTGGCAAGGGAGGCTGCATCCATGTAGGAGATGCTGCTTGGATTTTGCACCATGTAGTTTTCAATTTTTTCAACAATGTAAATCAGGTTGTCCATGCTGTTTGGTAACCTTGTTGATGGCCAGTAGTTTGTTCCAGTGTAGCAATTTGCGAGGTTTTGTGGAAGTTTTGGAGGTATTCCCTGCACTTCCCCATCAACTGATGTTCATAAGTTTGGAAAAGAAAATAAACAAATATTACTATTGAAGATGTTGATAACCCACATGAAATGACAGTACATTTAGAAATGCATTAGAAGACATGCATTGGAAAATACATTTTAAAATCTCTGTAGATTGAGATAAATTTAGTATCAAACTGTATTGGCAAATATATTTGCAAATGTATTTCAGAATACATTTGAAAATGTGTTTTAAGCAGTTTGCAATGCATTAAGGAATACATATTGCAATGTATTATGTGTGTTGGAGAATGTATTGTGTAATGCACACTTTAATGTATGCTTAGTTCGTTACATTGAAGAATATGTTTTGTAATGTATTCTGTTTGCACAGCATAATGCATTTTTGCAATTTCTATTCCATGCAATTTTAAAAAATCTAAATTAGAACTAGCAATGAAATAAAGTTTAAAAGTCAAAAATACATCAATTTCATTCAATTCAATGCGGCACATCTACTTTACCTTTTCTAAATATGTAGTTTAAAATACATTGTGAAATACACAAGTCAGTATATTTTATAATGTATTGTAAAATGCATTAGTGAAATGCGTATTTGTTTACATTATCAAATGTGTCAAAAATACAACAGCCTTGCTATATTTCATAATGTCAAAGTTTAAAAAATCCCTATTCTCTATTTAAAAAAGATCTAAAATATTCAATAGCAAAAAAACATCAGTTTCATTTAATTCAATGATGCACACATAACTATTGTATACATGTAGTTTCAAATACATTGTGAAATACATAAGTCAGTATATGCATTGTAACTTGCATTATTGAAATACATTTTTGTTTACATTACCAAATATAATTTAATGTTATATTTTATAATGTATTCAATGTGTTCAAAAATTGCATTCAAAATTGTGTCACAAATACAACAGCCTTGCTATATTTCATAATTTTGTGTTTGAAAATATCCCAATTTTGAATTTTAAAAAAACGTCCAAAAATTCAATAAATAAATTAGAACTGGCATCGAAATAAAGTTTATAATTCAAAAATATATCAGTTTCATTCAATTCAATGCAGCACACACAACTTTTGCATGTACGTAGTTTCAAACACATTGTGAAATACACAAGTCAGTATATTTTATACTGCATTGTAAAATGCATTAGCGAAATGTATTTTTGTTTACAATACCAAATATATTTCGTGTTGTATTTTATAATGCATTGTATTCAATGTATTCAAAATTGTATCACAAATACAACAGGCTAGCTATATTTCATAATTTCAAGGTTTAAAAAATTCGTTTTACAAATTGTGGTAAACATAATATTTAGAGGTTAGAATGATTTTTAGATGAAAATTATTAAATATTGGTAAATAGAACGTTAGAACGTGCCTAAAACTACTGAATCATAATTGGATGTCAAATTGTGACTTTATCATTCAGAATCGATATCAATGCTAACACACAATGAGCAGATTGTTGTGCACATAAAACAGCTTATCGACTTTGACATGTTATCTGAGATTTTGCACACGTCACTGAACCAAACAATGCCATTCGTTGATATCTTTATGTGAATTTTTATAAAGTACATTTTCATGAGAAGTTATATTTCACACCCTCATGAGAATTTCCTGCAGCATAATACATTGTAGATCATTTTATTCAGTTATTTGACATAAATATTAAAAAGAGAATTTATTTGAAAAACAAGCAGATGTCAAACGAATGAATTTAGATGTTTTCCAAAAGCAATAATTGAGGTGTCCAAATCTGGAATTAATCCATTCTGGAAACCGCTGAAAAATTCACCAAAATCCATTATTGAGGATTCTTTTTTATTAAAAAATTCCTGTTCTATCTTCATTGTTCACAGTTAAAAACATATTCTTAGGAAAATGCACATAAAATGTTGTTTTTCTAGAAAAATGTCAGCAACAACGTTATCACAATGAAATTTCTAAAAATACTAAGTAAATTCACTTAAAAGTTTTATAGTGACTTTTTTTAAACTTCCATCTAATTAATAAGATTAATATGGCAATCATTTTTTGCAGAAGTGAAGGCCGATATTTATTCTTAATAATATTTTTTCAAATTAGTTTTTATGAAAAATCGCCAAAATTATCGATTAGACAGGTTCATCCTAGGAAATGTGTTTATAGCATTATAGACTAAAATCATTTGTGATTTGATTTTCACAAAAGAATACCAGCACCAACGTTAGCACAATGAAATTTCTACAAAATACTAAGTAAATACACTTAAATGTTTTATAGTGACGTTTGTTAATTTCCATCTAATTAACATGGTTAATATAACTAAACCATTATTGCTAATATTTTTTAAAATATTTTCTATAAAACGTCCTCAAATTCCTCGATTTGGTTACAAATATATCAAGAATATTCTTGTTTCAGATGTGGAGATGTGTTCATTGATTACATTATATTAAATTAATAAATCAAGTATTTTTAGATTCTTTGTGTTTATGCTAAAATTTTAAAATTTAATCAAATTTAATTTTCAAATTCATTTTTACTAACTCATGGGGATTTATTCGGAGCATTTTGGTGATTTATAGATTAAATTGAAACATGTTCATTTTGTTCCAAAAAACCTTTCACTTTTTAACACAATGGTTTCGTCTGCATGAATATAAATGAGAATCTAAAAGTCCTGAAATCAAGTACTTTTAGATACTTTCTACCATTATATTTTTGTTTATTCTTTAATTTTGCAATTTAATCAAATTTTATTTTCAAAATCATTTTTACTGGCTTATGAGGATTTATTCTGAGAATTTTGGTAATTAAGAGATTAAATTAAAATATGTTCATTTTATTCCAAAAAACCTTTCACTTTTTAACACATTGGTTTCGTCTGCATGCATATAAATGAGAATCTAAAAGTCCTGAAATCAAGCACTTTTAGATACTTTCCACCATTATATTTTTGTTTATTCTTAAATTTTACAATTTAATGAAATTTAATTTTCAAAATCATTTTTACTGGCTTATGGGGATTTATTCTGAGAATTTTGGTAATTAAGAGATTAAATTGAAACATGTTCATTTTATTCCAAAAAACCTTTCACTTTTTAACACATTGGTTTCGTCTGCATGAATATAAATGAGAATCTAAAAGTCCTGAAATCAAGTACTTTTAGATACTTTCTAATATTATATTTTTTGTTTATTCTTAAATTTTACAATTTAATGAAATTTTATTTTCAAAATCATTTTTACTGACTCATGGGGATTTATTCGGAGCATTTTGGTGATTTATAGATTAAATTGAAACATGTTCACTTTATTCCAAAAATCTTTCACTTTTTAACACATTGGTTTCGTCTGCATGAATATAAATGATGATCGAAAAGTTCTAAAATCAAGTACTTTTAGATACTTCCTACCATTATAATTTTGTTTACGCTAAAATTTTAAAATTTAAGGCTTGAAAATTCCTGAAATCAAGCACTTTTAGAACTTCTACCATTATATTTTTGTTGATGCTTCAATTTTAATATTTAATCAAATTAAATTTTCAAAATCATTTTTACTGACATATGGGGATTTATTAGGAGCATTTTGGTGATTTACAGATTAAACAGAAACATGTTCACATTATTCCAAAAATCTTTCACTTTTTAACACATCGGTTTCGTTTGCATGAATATAAATGAGGATCGAAAAATCCTGAAAAATGAAATATGCGGTTTTGAAAAAGTGACAGATTTCAAAATTTGGTGACAAAACATGAGGGTTGCAACTTCCTGCAGTAAACGGAAGTCAGCCATTGCGAATATTGGCACATAAAATGTCACAATTTAAGCAATCTTAAAACCAGGTCATATTAGGGCGTGGGCAGCTGTTTCCAATGGATATAAAAGTTGACAAACATTTGACTAATTCGAGGTAGGTATTGTTTTATCTGTTTGGCAATTTGGAACTTTGCACTTAGATAAAATTTGGAGCACTAAAGTAACCAACAGGTGCAGTGAGATCTGCTCCCAGAATATGCGAATAGCAGTAAACATTTGAAAATCCCCTTGTTTGATGTCCTAGTAAAAATACTTCTCTTTGTGATTTCATGGATTTGAGAAAAGAAGAATACATACGTTGTGCAAGATAATCCAAATATGACACACTTTGCATTACCAGGTTCAAATTTCAAAATTTGAACTTTTGCTAACTTAATGAAATTAATATTCGTGACATTGATGAGGGTCAAGATTGATTTGAACAAAAAAATAAATAAAACATTCGTGAGTGTACGAAATTGCCAGATGTTTAAAAAAATGCTTTTTTCAATCTAAACTTACTTGAAAATTATTGAAGTTTTTGTATTAAACCATAAGCACAAACAAACTGATTTTTACACGATTATGAAAACGACTTTCAAAATTTGATGTTTCGCTAACTTCTTGAAATTAATATTAGTGACATTGATGAGGTCAAGATTGATTTTGATTAAATAAAAGATTCGAGATTATGCAAAATTGCAGGAAGTTAAATCGCTTTTTAAACTTAACTTACTTGAAAATTATTGAAGTTTTTGTATTAAACCATAATCACAATCGAATTTATTTTACGCGATTATCAACTTGTGCTTCGATTGATTCTCACAAAAATGACAGAATAATATTGCGAATTCCTATTTGGGAAGCATGTGTCCACACATTGAAATCTAATGTAATAAATATTATCATGGTGTCTACTGGGTTTGGTACAGTAAATTCCATGACTTTGCAATTGCTTTTCCATGCCATTAAAAATGTTTAACGCCATTTTAGAATTTGGGGACATTCAAGTAAATATTGCGGTGAATTTAGTTGTATCTAGTTGAATTGCATTGAATTGAATGCAATTCTAGAATGGGGTGATTAATCAGAAAGATTAGCTCAATACATGTAAGCAATTTTTATAATAAAGGGTAACTTAACATCCTATACTTAGATGGTATCAAAGGACAGAATTTCATGTTAATTTCACGACTTTCCATGACTTATGATTTTAATTAAATACCATGTTTGAACAAATAGTAAATAATGCAGTTTTAACTTACCTAATAATGGAGCAGCTGCCAAAAATCCAAAAAATACTAGAAAAACGTGGGCTTCCATATTCACCTAGAAATTTGCAAATATTGCGCAAAATTAGCTTCAAGTTTTCAACATATCCGGAAAATGGTTAGTCAACGGGATTATGCAAAACTTTGTACAAATTTACATTAAACAGTGTTGCAATCACGTATTTCATAACGTTATTTTCCAAACTTAACACTTAATACATTGTATAAGATTTAAAATAAATATCCCATAATGGAGGAGTTTACCTACTTGATCTCCTCATATCAAGGAGTAAACAAATGCAACGGTTTGCATGAGATAGCAGAAGAAAAAACAATGTCAATAAAAGAGCAGTAATCATACTTTTTCAAAAATCGTCATGGTATAATAAATGTCCAAATTCCATATTTTACTTCAAAAATTCGGGAATTTAGTACTGCTAAAGATAACAAGTAAGTCTGTCAGCAAGTCCAAAAAACCCTTAATAAGTTCAAAATAATGCAAACTGACAAAAATACCACTGATTACAAGTATTATAATAATTTTAACTGAAATTTAAATGCTGAACTGAATTAAAACCATTAATTCAAATTCATTATCCTAATTATCCTTATGAAGCCACATTAAAATCAATTACGTCATGCTTGAAATTTTTTGAATCTATCTTCAAAGTATTATGGAAAATCACCTTTGAACTTATTTTGCAAATTGCAAGCACTTGTAACTTAATTAAAGGAACATTTACAGGGTGGCAAAAAATTTAACGTTTGAAATTTAGGAACGTTTAGAGGAAAATATTGGCTTATTATTTGAGTTTTTTAAAAAGGTGAAAAATTTAGAAGGCACTGTTTCATAACGTTATATTTGAATTTATCTTAATACAATTATGGACAATCACCTCCGAAATTATTTTGCAAATTACAGGCACTCGTAACTTAAAGGAATATTTTACAGGGTGGCAAAATTCAAGGTTTTGAAATTTAGGACTTTTTAGAGTCAAATGTTGGATTATTTTATAATTTTTTTAAAAAGGTAAAAATTTTAGAATTTAGCGTTTCATTTTTCGCTAATCTTTATGTTCTAAAACAGTAATAGAAGAACAAAATTGTTTGGATACAAGTTTTTTAACAGGACAACTTCTACATAATACAACTTCTATATGACAATAAACAATTTTTTTCTTCAATCTGTTGGCTAGCATTTAAGATTTTTAGGAATAATGTACATGTACTTTGGGCTATTAAGACACTAAAGACCTTTTATTACGGAACAGGGTGGCAAAAATTAAAAGTTTTGAAATTTACGACTTTTTTAGTGCAAAATGTTGGATTATTTTTGGATTTTTTTAAAAATATAAAAGATGTTAGAATGTAGTGATTCGTTTTTCATTAATCGTTATGTTATAAAACAATAATAAAAAAACAAAATTGTTTGTAGGAATAATGTACAAGTTTTTAGGACTATTAGGACGCTAAGGACCTTTTATTAAGGAATATTTACAGGGTGGCGAAAATTAAAAGTTTTGAAATTTACGCCTTTTTAGAGCAAAATGTTGGATTATTTTTGGATTTTTTTAAAAAGATAAAAGGTTTTAGAATGCATAGTTTCATTTTCCATTAATCTTTATGTTATAAAACAATAATAAAAGAACAAAATTGTTTGTATGAATAATGTACATATACTTTGGACTATTAGGACACTAAGGACCTTTTTTTTCGTGTAACATATTTCCAAGATTTTTCATTGCAAGAGATTTCATTTCAAGAATTTTCATTGTTTATCATGAATTATGTCGATTCACCGAGTTAGCGGTCGCCATCTTGAAAAATTCGATTTTCAACAAATCGCCCTAGCTTTTGGTGAGAATTTGTGAATTTTCAATCAAGTTTGAACGACCAACAATTACTGGCCCAACCCAGTCAAAACTTAAAGAAACAAATTCTCTAAGACTAAGTAACCATTGACAAGTCATCAAGCCCACCGAAATATTAGCAAAATCATTCATCACTTAGAAATAAATTAACAAAAACTAATAAAAACATATTCAAAAAACATTTAATCAAAATATAGTACCAAAAATTAATACTCACTTTTCTCATATACATGTAAGCACTCGCTCGATCCCTCACTCAGACTTAATCCTGATTCACACTAAGCGATATGGTAACGTGGCACATGGCACTGAAACTCGATAAGCTAAATACTTTATTTTATAAAAATACTGTCTAAACAATGCTTCATATCAGCGACCGATTAAGTGGGTGTGATATGTCACTGCCATGGCGACAACGATTCCTAAGGGTAGGTATAGCTCGGAAACCGCACCTAAACTAGTTTTGGTAATAAAATCGATGAGAAATCCAAATGAACACATATGTGTCAAAACAGCAATTGCGTTATAGTTACATAATGTATAACTAATACATAAGGAAGACTCACCACTTATGGAGATCCGCATTGGTCGAAAAATTAAATTTCTCGAATAGTCTATACATTCACCTATATGGAAAAAACATATATTAAGAATATATTTTTGGATGTATTATCCATATATTGAAAATATACCAAAATTGGCCTGATTTCATATATGGATAATATAATTATTATATAGCTTCCAAGCATTAAAAAAGTATAAAATATGTCAAGAAAATATGATGTATAATATATGCTAAATATATTTCAGGCCCTTGCTGCAATATATTACTAATATTTTACAGCAGGTATCTGAAATATGTTGGTAATATATTATAAATGTTGTTAAAATACAAGTGTAATATATTGTTATGTATAAAATAAATACATGTAAATGCCAATATTTATGGGGAATATATTGCATCTATACATGACATACCATACAGAATATATTTTTTGGATGTATTATCCATATATTGAAAATATACCAATATTGGTCTGATTTCATATAAGGATAATATAATTATTATATAGCTACCAAACATTAAAAATGCATATAATATGTCAAGAAAATATGATGTATAATATATGCTAAATATATTTCAGACCCTTGCTGCAATATATTATAAATGTTGTTAAAATACAAGTGTAATATATTGTCATGTATAAAATAAATACATGTAAATAGCACTATTTATGGGGAATATATTTCATATATACATGACATACCATACAGCCATGTGTACGAGATGAATATATAATTTTAAGAATTTGGGTTATAATTTGTAGGTTTTCATGACTTAAGTCTTGACTTAAGTTATCCCAAATAGCAAAATTATGTGTTTACATTAAATATACATTTCCACATTTATTTTGTGCAACTTTTTCAAAAATAAATCACTTTCCATTACTATTCCACGTCAGAAAATCCCTAGAATAGGGATTTTTACCATTCTATCAAAGTTCTGCTAACCGACACCTGCGTTCCCGTAACTTCCGAAGACTAAAGAGATGAAAGACCTAATGATTATATTGATCACCAATATATGACGTCTTTGCAAACTTTAAACTTGCTTCTGACAACCTACATGTATTTATAGTTGACTATAGCTTAGTTGAGTTGAATTTGAAGTTGGTCTTGGGCATGCTTGATCTTCGGCTAACAGCCGCGGGCGGTGATCCCAAAGAACAATCCAAACATGCTATGACCTGGAAGATATAATTCAATAAACCCTTCTACCTAATGGCATTTTATAGTTGACTGTAGCTGAGTTGAATTGAATTTAAGGTTGGTCTTGGGCATGTTAGATCTTCAGCCAACAGCCACGGGCAGTGATCCCAATAAGCAATCCAGACATGCTGGCCACAAAAAAACCTTTAATGAACCAATGTCTTTCACAAATGTACAAAGCATTACAAAGTGGCTCGACCAAAAGGGGGCTTGACGAAGCCATGAAAAACTGCAGCAATTACAGGAAACTGGCAAAGCGATTCAAGACACGTCCGCTGAGGATGGTCAAAGAGATTGAACTTTGCATAGAAATGGGCCGGGTTTTCAGCAAAACCCGCATCGGTGTGGTGGTTTCTGAAAGAGGTCGCACAGCCAAGAACCGATAGATTCCTGGTTCGGCACCTTTGGACCACAACCTTCGGGAAGTCCCGTAGCACCAAACTAAGTAATAGAATCTGAAGATACGGCATTGAAGATTCCAGGTAGCACAAAAGTGCAAGGGGACGTCGTGTTTTTCGTACAAAACACGTCATTTTTTTCATCAAAAATTACCTAAAAAAGTTGGACTTTTGTCCCACTTGGGTGACGTCATTTTACCTTAAAAATTACGCCATTTTTTGGTCATTTTTTATACGAAATGTACATCATTTTTGGTCCTTTTTCCAATTAAAATGTACGTCATTTTAACAGAAATATGTACATCATTTTACCATGAAAATGTACGTCATTTTACAATGAAAATGCATGTCATTTTCGACGTCTTTTAAAAATCGTCATTTTTTTTACAAAAAACATACCAAAAAAAGACCATTTTTTGCCAAGATGACGTCTTCTCGGAAAAATGACGTCTTTGGACGTGTTTTTTGGTCGGTGTGCTACCTGGGATGATGAACAGTTACCTTGCAATGGTCCTCAAATGTGGTTTTTGACTAATCTTTCTGAAGTAACCCTTTTGGAACGGCATGCCAGACATCTGTGCTAAGACAAGGGGGTACAAAAAATAAGGTTTCACGAGGTTTCACGGTGTGGCAGTGGTGAGCCGCAAGGTGCGACCTCGCATATATACACGCTACATTACATTCACATGTGGTTGCGGTGCATTGGTCTCATGGCCCTATCACCAGTAGTTCCAGTTTGACATTGGTACCCTGCAGTTGATTTGAAAAGAAATTATTGTTCAATAAGTCAGTTGAATTGGTTTAAATTTGTAACGGGTGATTCGTAAGGGACTTATACCTTTGAAAGTACACAGACATGCATTCAGAAGACGTACAGAATGAGGTGCAGGTGCCTTTTTTCAGGCTGTAAAGAAGTACGGAGGTCGAATTATATGGAAAAAATTAAAAAAATATAGGTAAAAGGAAAAAAATATAGGAATTTTTTTCTAAAAAAATCAGTAAATAATATCGGTTTAAAGCGTTTCCTACTTTTTAATTGTAATTGCTCAACGGCATGTGACAAGTTGATACGCAATTTTTAACATTTCTTCACATGCAAATATGAGACTTTTGTTCACATTTCTTCATTAGCAAATATCTGATTTTTTTCTAAATTTTCACCAAATATTTCAGAAAAACATTACAATTTTCATGAACTAAATAAACAGCGGTTCTCAACTAACTTAATTTTAGAATGAAAAACTTTGGCGACCCATCTACAATAGGCATATTGAGAATGCCGTCCGCAATTTTTTTTACAAAACGTGACAAACTAGTGTAAATATTAATCATAAGAGAATGCCGTAGGCCAAATTTTTTAAAAAAACTAGCCATGATGCGTTTTTAAAGACATTCTTAGGAATATTAATATTCAAGAGAATGCCATAGGCAATTTTTTTTAAATAGAACTTTTTACAAAAAGTAAGCCACAAATGGCGGATTTCATATTTCTTTTTTTTTAAAAATTGTATGTGTGTAAATACTGACATTTAAGAGAACACCGTAGGCGAAGTTTTTTTTAAACTATCCATAATGCATTTTGAATGCATTTTTAGAAATATTAATAATCAACAGAAATCCATAAGCAATTTGTTAAAAGAAAACCAGAAATGATAGATTTAATAGCAATTTAGGCGAATTTTTAGAAAAACCAGATCTCAGATGATGGATTTTAGCCAGTATCTGTTATATTTTTCTTTGCCACAGCAGTTTGCAGTACAATATGGGAATATATAGGATTTTTTTAAAAAAAATATAGGATTATGTAGGAACCCCTCATAAATGTAGGAATCACTTTACAGCCTGCTTTTTGTGACAAAATAGCTACTTCCACAAAATAGCTGGGTCACATTTGACAAGAAATAAATTTCACGTAAAATGTTCCCCGCAGCACCAAGGGTAATCAAATAGAACCAAAATGTTTGATTTATGCAACAAAAAAACTGTTTCCAAATGACGCCTTCACCAATTCGGAACATTTCTCGAACAACATACGATTTAACGCTGTAAAGACCATTACATAATACCCTGTATATTTCAATAACTGTAATGACCATAGTTCATTGCAGTAGCGGGAATGCCGGATTCAAAATCAAATATTTGCCTTCCAGAATACATGAGAATTTGTTTAAAATCCATTAAAATGCATTATTGACGAATTCTTTTTCAAATCTCGTTTATATACCTTCAGTGCTCCCTTTGTTCTTAATAATTTTCAAAAGCATTAATTTTTTTTTAAAAATTCGCCTACGGCGTTTCCTTTATTATTAGAAAATATTTTTTGTCTAGAATTGTCGCACAAAATCGGCCAGCATTTGTGATCTTGTGTTCAAAAAATTTCCCCTATGGCAATTTTGTGAACACCCAATTTTTTTTTTTCATTTCGAAAAATTATTTTACGGTGATATTTTATTGAGTTAAATATGGGGGGCACTAAAATCTTTAAGTGCTTTGTGTCTGCTGTCCTACCTCTAATTTTTTTTACTGAGGAATATGGATGTCATATGCCATAGTGTTTACGTCTTGTCGACAAAACAGGATCATACGTGGAATTTTCAGTATTCCAAGCAAATTCTCATGTATTTGACATTGACACATGAAGGTTTTTATGATTTTACGTGCAGGCGATAAAAAGTTCTGTGAATTTCAAGGAATGCCAGTCAACCCAAAGTGTAAGGATACCTGAATGATAACACCAACACTGCTTTTGTCAATTCCAGCACTGACCGATGACTTCTTACAGTATTGGTGCAAGTGCTACATTTCGACCCCATATCTTGTTGAATTGAAATCAAGAGTTTGGTATAAATTTAATGGTAGTAGAAAAGAGCTCCATGCCCTAACTTCTTAAAGCTATTTATAAAAGGCTCCAAGAAGAATTTAACAGGCATGTGGCCAGTTGCTATACAATTTTTTCACATCCAGGAATTTGATGTTTTTCACATTTTTTCACATGCAAAATTATCTGGTTTTTTTACATTTTTCACGTGAAAATATCTGATTATTTCACATTTTTTACCCATTGTTTTGTACATTTTTTCACGTTTTTTACCCATTGTTTTGCACATTTTTTCACGTATTTTACCCATTGTTTTGCATATATTTTCACATGCAATTATCTGGTTTTTTCACATTTTTCACATGAAAATATCTGATTTTTTCACATTTTTCACATGAAAATATCTGATTTTTTCACATTTTTTACCTTTTTTGCACATTTTTTCACATGCAGTTATCTGGTTTTTTCACATTTTCACACATTTTTTAACCAATTTTTTTTTGAAAAAAGCTATTTCAAGAGCTACATGTATAACAGTGCATCTCAAACTACAGGACACAACCCACCTACAATACTGAGAACGCCATAGGTAATTATTTGTTACAAAATAAGACCACAAATTGTGGATTTAAGCCTGCTTTTCTAAAAAAATTAAATGGTGTAAAATGTAATATCAATGTTTAAGAGGACACTGTAAGCGAATTTTTTTTAATTCGACCAAAAAAGGATTTCATGTCTATTTTCGCGGAAATGATTTTTTAAGACAATGCATTATTTTTAAGATTCTTAGTCTTCAAGGCATTAAAATATAAAATCATTTTTAAAAAATTATAAAAATAATACAATTTTAGTATGTTTTTTATGAAATTAAGGACCTGAAAGGTGGGCAATTCCTCAGTTTTAACCTGGATTTCTTGTGAAATTCAGTTCCAACGAATTTTTCACATAAACTGTTATTTTTACCCAATTTTTCACATGTTTCACACAATGGTATACATTTTCACACTGGTTACATGCCTGGTTTAATGCGAATGTTCCGATCCGAGACAACGCTGCCTCGGCAAGAACAGTCCCGTATACCAACTATCGAACCTTGCTCCAAATGAATGTAGTTTTGATGATAATGAAAACAATACGGCTAAAGTCAACTGAAAAATGATAAATTTGTTTCAAACATACAAGCATCATCAACAAAATGTACAAGTGATGCAGCGTTAGTCCATTCACATTAAACAGCACTATGCCACTCAAGAAATAAAAACATGAAAGAATATTAGCTTACGTGCAACGTAATTAAATTTACGAACAATTCTTTCACGTCAAAACCGCAAAAATGATGCCAAAATCGACTGGTGCTCTGAAAGACAAACAGGTGGGTTACGCCACGACTAGCACATGTAGGGTCTGTGCAGTACCCCGGCACACTTTGTGCTACACGTTTAGATCACAATCAAAAATCCCCGAAAGGAAAACATACGACACGATACCGTACACAAAAGGATTACTCATCAGATCCTGGCCAGATTCCTCAACCACGAAACGACAGCTTCACCTCCACAGGACCGTTGTAGTTGTTGTCCTCGATTTCGTGCAGAAATTCGATGTAGTTTTTGGGCAGACTATTCTCAACAGCACCTTTGATGATCACGTTTTTGTAGACCCTCGAAGGCTTCAGGGACTCAGCAGGGGTGTTCGCTAGGAGGTATGATCGGCACTCTAACTTCTCCCCATCGGAGGTTTCCACGTTGACGATGATCGGGTCATAGCCTGTTTCCTGTCTGAAAACCAACAAGACTTCAGTTAAAATCATTGGGAATTTGCCCTCGATTAACTCTGAAAGTGAGAACATTTCCAGAAATATTCGTGTTTGAAAAACTGAGTCACCAAGAAGTGATTTTCAATTCAATTCAATTCAACTCAGTACCCTACTATCAGTAACTGAATACCGTGAGGTAGGGGGGTGTAATCCATCAACC
>JAQGAF010003742.1:0-16454 GCA_034687865.1 Kryphioiulus occultus
AAAGATCTGATAAACCAATATCATGTCCATACATGTATGAAAGATCTGAAGATATAAACAAATAATTGTAATTGAAATTGACTAATTGGTGTGCGCATCCGCAAATGACTACCAAAACCGGTTTTTCAGGTTTGGTAACCATATGCACACGCGCACATCAATTAATTTTTAGGATTGACACCCCCTATTGAACTAAACATGTACCAAACATTATACTAATGATTCACCAAACTTTGGGCTGAAGATGTACTAAATATTGAACTAAGCCTAAGGATTTGCCAAACAATGATTGATTTGCCAAACATTGACCTAAACATTTACATGATGCAAGCTGTGAACTTTGAACCAAACATTGAACTAAAGCTTCACCAAACTTTTGGACTAAAGATTTACCAAACGCTTTACTATTGATTCCCCAAACGTTGAACTGAGGATTTACCAAACATTACAATGAAAATTTATCAAAGATGATTGAACAAGACATTGTACTAAAGATTCTCCAAACATTTGGACTAAAGATTCCCTGAGCATGGAACTGATGATTCATCAAACATTGAAAGGATAATTTATACCAACATTGAACTAAAGGTATACTTGCAAGCTTTGAACTGGTGAATTATCAAACTCTGAAACAAACATTGAACTAGAGATTCACCAAACTTTTGGACCAAAGATTTACCAAACGCTTTCCTAATGATTTCCCAAACATTGAACTGATGATTTGACAAACATTGAAATAAAGATTTACCAAACATGATTTAACTAGACATTGTAGGGCCTACTAAAGATTCGCCAAACGTTTGGACTACAGTATAGATTCCCTGAGCTCTGAATTGATGATTTAACAAAATCTTGCACTTAAAACGTACGAAACACTGTACAAATAAATTAACATTGTGGACTAAAGATTTACCCAGCATACAAATCTGTCAAATATTGACAAAGTACTGAGCAAACTCTACAACTCGCCAAAGCCAAAAACTAAAGGCTACACATAAGGCCACACGTGCTTTGCTATTCCTGACGTGTGACCGAAAAACTGAATTATTTACGAACGCTGTTTCGCGGAATCCCGCTATTTGAGGCTAAGCGATCCGAATCTACGTTCCACTTCCAAGAAAGTTGATTTTAATTACCGAGACACTCGTTTTGGCGAGTAAATTAAATATAATTACTTCAAGTCGAACGTCTCGTGTGGGCGGCCATCTTGAATTCCAAATTCGAAAATCTCACGTGCCCGGATCGAACGCTGCCTCGAGCATATATCGTTAATTGTGGCATGCACGTGCGTTCGAATCGATAGAACGTTTTTAAATATTCAAAAAATTTACTGAAAATGCCTCATGACTATTGGCACGTGCGTTCGAATCGATAATGTTTTTTAAAAAAATTTTAAAATTGACGTAAAATGGCTCGTGTCAATTGGCACGTGCGTTCTAATCGATAGAACGTTTTTAAAAATTCAAAAAAATTGACGTAAAATGGCTCGTGTCAATTGGCACCTGCGTTCTAATCGATAGAACGTTTTTTTTTAAAAATTCAAAAAATCGACTTAAAATGGCTCGTGCGTTAGAATCGATAGAATTTTAAAAATTCAAAAAATCGACTTTAAATGGCTCGTGTCTATTGGCACGTGAGTTCGAATCGATACGTAGAACGTTTTAAAAATTCAAAAAATTGATTTAAAATGGCTCGTTTTTGTCCATTTTCAGTTGAAAATTTGCGCTTTAGTCGTGTGGGGTCGCCATGACGACGATGGCATGGACGTCCCCGAGAAATAAATTTAAATTACAATGCAAGTGAAGCGGAAAACAGTGAAAATGTACGAACTGTGTGTTTTTCCAAGTGTGTTATTTGGATGGTGAATAAAGGAGAGCTTTTGGAGAGTCACCGTCTACTCGTTGTTGTAAATGGGGCTTTTCAGTTCTTTAGAAAGTAGGCATAATAGTGGATATTTTGACGAAAACGATAAGCTAGACAAACGTTTGTTACACAATTATCGTTTTTGTCTTTGTAAGCCTATTGTTACAGGTATAGCGAGCTTTGTGTCAGAAGTTGGAACAGTAGTTTTGCGTAACCAATTGTGAAATAATATTCACTGAGAAAAGCTGTAAATATGTTCGGTACACAGCAGCTGAAATGCAGCATAACTTGGCAGTCACAAACTGGATTTTATATGCAAATTCTCTAGTTTTCTTGAACACGATGAAGTTTACTCGGGAAAAATCAATGTTTTGTCACCAGAAAATCGAAGAAAGACCACATTTTCAAGTTAACACAATTATGGGAGTACTATAGGAGCACAAAAAATATATACAGTATAGAACTTGCCTAAACTAATATCAGGCGGTAGTCCCGACGTGTATGAGACCTAATAAACCTCCATAACCTGATATTGAATTTTTTTGTATTAAATTGTACTGGTTCTACAACTTTTGTAAATTAATATCACAGTTTGTTATACGCAAAATATAGCACAATCGAAGAAGTATCACATTTTCAAGTAAATGCAATGAAAGTATTAGATCTGGAGCACAAAAATACCACATACATGTAAATAAAAAATGCATAGCAGGGATAAGCAGCTTAACTTTTTCAGGATATTTTTCAAACAATGTGATAATTATTACCGAGGATGTCAGAGTTTAGCAAAAATTTTTTTGCTTACACGATCCAGCACACAGTACTGGCTCTGGAGGCCAGTATTAACGCCATTAATTTATTCATCAAACTAGGACTAGCATCTAAAATGTCAGTGTAATTACTAGGGAAATGGCAGTTGTTAGTTTTCAGAAAAATTTTGGGAAAGTGGAGTGTGTCGAGCGTTTCGGACAATTGAGACCGGGTATTTTTAGCATCGAAAACGTTTCAAAAGCAGCTTCAATGTCGTCGAGTCGACTTGGATAGCCTCTAAATTTCGCTTTAGATTTTGAGACAATTTTTCAAAATTCGTGGTCACCCTGCAGGACAATTTAGTGCTGAGTCGGGGTGGACATTAAGCAGCTCCAAGGCCAGTGGACCACGCTGAGGAAATGCACGTACGTGATCAGCAGTTCAATTTGGCTACAAGATAATACCCAGTTTGTAAGAATGATAGACGTGAAAATGACTAAATGCCAAAAGTCCAACGACTGCGGTGTAAAAAAGCTTAACCCAAACCAAAGTCTGACGTTAAAATGCGTGACTTTCAATTGTTTCAACGCTCCACGTGCGTCACTAGTCGATTTTTCATCAATTAATATAATCAACGAAGGTTTGACCTGACGTTGACTTATGGCGCACCCGGCACAATGCTATTTCAATGGGCAGCGCCACCGCCATCTATGGAGCATTTTTGGCAACTGAAGATTACAGGGAGTCCCAGCATTCAGTTTGGTTCAATCTATTTCAAAACGTCAATTTCATCTTCGAAATGTCATTTTCTGTCCTTCGACGTCAACCTGGATTAACTTGGGCGGAAAATTAGATTGGGTTCCCTTGGGTTACGTGTCGAAAAGACGTCGTCTTGGGACTGCTAGGCTGATAAGCCAATATCTTCTCCATCTTCTTTATTATGCAAATCGGTCATTAAAGAAGGCTTAACGGGCGATTTTTCAATCAAATTTGATTTCCCTGGGGCGACGGCTCCATAAATGCATTTATGATAGATAGAAATTGAAATTACAGTAGAACATGTTTAAACGAATACTGCCTAAAGTTATATGTACTAATATTCAATAAACTAATACAGTTTTTCCACTCAAAATTTTCAACTTTCCTGACTTTTCCAGTTTTTTGCCAAAAAAAATCCCCTGACTTTTTCAAAAGTTGTATAAGGAATTCACTAATTACTGATAATTTATCACTTTTTTGCAAAATTTTGAGCAGCATCACAAACGTCATTTAAGGTCATGGCAATTCAATGTTTACGTCATCGCTGATACAAATTTCCCTGACTTTTCCAAGTTGTTTGAAAATTTCCTGACTTTTCCAAGTTGTTTGAAAATTTCCTGACTTTTCCAAGTTGTTTGAAAATTTCCTGACTTTTGCATCAAAATTTTAGATTTCCCTGACTTTTTCAGGAAAATTTGAGATTTCCCCGTCTTTTCCAGGTTGTTCCAACTTCTCCGACTTTTCCAGGTTGTTCCAACTTTCCTAGCTGACTTTTGCACGAAAATCTGAAATTTTCCTGACTTTTTCAGGTTGTTCCAACTTTCCTGACTTTTCCTGATTTTCCGGGTCAGTGGGAACCCTGTAATATTAGTTTAGCCAGGTTCTCCTGTATTTATTTTCGCTCTCTGACCAGGGACTGACCATCGGCTTTACATGAACGTGGCGTGTTCTCCATTCGGAAATTAATTAAACGAAAAAAACCAAGTAAATTTTGCAAATGGTGCCATAAAAGATTAATGAGGTCGTAATTAAATTTTATCGTTATCCATTACCAGGCTGGGTGAACATGAGGGAGCAATGGTGAAGATAGGACGTCAATTTAAATGGGCGTCGTTAGCCATACGCCCATTGGCTGAGATGGCAGCCATTTTTTTTCTAAAAATAATACCCATTATTTTATTTTAAACGAAAAAGCCAGCCTATCTTCCCTCGCTTACCCGACCCCCAGCTGGCTTTACGAAACTTAAATAGTTGTCTCTAATTTACGATTTATGCATTGCTGATCCAGCTCTTGCTGATCCAAATATAAACACTCGTTTCATGCCAGAGGGCGCCACCGCCGTGGGCGACTAGAGCGCCATCTGTGGACGTCATCGGAAAACAAACAAGTCGTTCAATTGCACTCAGTGAAATTCAGTTGAGTTGAGTTGATAAAGTTGAGTTTGATGGTGTTGGCGTTCAAACTTGAGTAAACCTTGTTGGTCATGGAATTCAGTTCCCTAACTTAATTTGAGCTGTTTTGGTTGTCAAACAGAAATGTAGCAAATTTGGTTATCACTATTAAGTTCTCAAGTTTGGCTTTCAAACTTTAGTTTTGTTTGTTTAGTTCTCAAACTTGAATTCGGCAAATTTGTTTCTCAAACTTGAATTCGGCAAATTTATTTCGCAAACTTAAATTCAGGACATTTGTTTCTCAAACTTGAATTCGGCAAATTTATTTCGCAAACTTGAATTCAGGACATTTGTTTCTCAAACTTAAATTCGGCAAATTTGTTTCTCAAACTTGAATTCGGCAAATTTGTTTCTCAAACTTGAATTCGGCAAATTTGTTTCGCAAACTTGAATTCGGCAAATTTATTTCTCAAACTTGAATTCAGGACATTTGTTTCTCAAACTTGAATTCAGGACATCTGTTTCTCAAACTTAAATTCAGGACATTTGTTTCTCAAACTTGAATTCAGGACATTTGTTTCTCAAACTTGAATTCAGGACATTTGTTTCTCAAACTTGAATTCAGGACATCTGCTTCTCAAACTTGAATTCAGGACATTTGTTTCTCAAACTTAAATTCAGGACATTTGTTTCTCAAACTGGAATTCAGGACATTTGTTTCTCAAACTAGTCCAATGATCAAATCTTAGTTGAGCTAGTTTGGTACTCAACGTTGAGCTCAGCAAATGGAGTTTATTTAGCCTTACACTTGAGTCGAGGTAGTTTTTCTTCCAAACTTAAGTTGAGCAAGTTTGGTTCTCAAACATGAGTTGGTTCCCAAACATGACTTTAGTGAGTTTGCCTCCCAAACTTGAGTTGAGCCAATTTTTCTCCCAACCTTGTTATTCAGGGCATGCAGGTGATTCAGGGAGTTTGGATATGAAACTTGAGTTTGTCTCTCACGTGTCAGCTGAGCCCGAACCTTAAACCTTGAAAAATGGCGTTACGAAACCGTAGGCGACCATGATTTCACCTCTAGGGTGGAGTTCATCAACAGGACCGGAAAGCGATTGAAAACCACTTAGGGTGGTGTAACGTCTTACGCAATTCTAGGACTAGTATGACCCACCCACTCGCCCTCAACTGTAAACACCTTATAAACAAGGCCACGCCCACCCGAGCAGCTCTTTCAGCGCCCTCTATGTTCACGACCTGATGTTTCTTTTGTTTTGTTTTTTTGCAGTTTCTTCGTCGCTTTCTTCCGGTGTCTCGGAGGGGATATCCGGCATCGATCGGCCACGCCCTCCGAATGTGAAAGCCACCAATAGGCGCTTGGGGATTAATTAGGTCGTTCCATAAATTCGTCGCCATGTCGAAACCTTTGACGGAACTGGATCCTGTCGTCAGGATGGTAGAGGGCGATCCCACTCTGGAGGACATCAACAACATGAGACGAAGGTCACGTTCTCAGAGTCTCAAAGGTCAGTCACGTTCTAACAACGTCAATTTTCGTGCTTTTTGTAGCCAAGATGGCGGCCAGGGAGACGTAAACTATGTGCTAAATTCCCCACATGGAAAGGTAATGCATTACGAATTGCATAATATACTGCAAATGCATTGGTCGGTGTAATCGCAGCACGAAATACATTTGGTAATGTAAACAAAAATGCATTTCACTAATGCATTTTACAATACATTATAAAATATACTGACTTATGTATTTGAAACCACATGTACTTGTACATACTTACAAAAGTTAATGTGTGCTGCATTGGATTTAATGAAATTGAGGTATTTTTGAATTTTAAACTATTTCATTGCCAGTTCTATTTTATTTATTGAATATTTTAGATGTTTTTTTAAATTCAGAATAGGAAAGGAAATGCATCGTGAAATGCAGTACGAATTGCAAAATGTATTGCAAATGCATTGGTCTTTTTATGGCAACACGAAATACATTTGGTAACATTTGGTAATATTTCACTAATGCATTTTAAATGCGTTATAAAATACACTGACTTGTGTATTTCATGATGTATTTGAAACTACATACTTACAAAAGTTAATATATGTGTGTGCTGCATTGAATTTAAATGAAATTGGGGAATCTTTGAATTTTTAACTATTTCATTGCCACGCAGTTCTATTTTATTTATTAATTATACATTTTGGATGTTTTTTTTTAAATTCAGAATTGGGATTTTTTTAAACTTAGAAATTATTAAATATAGCTGCAAGGCTTTTGACATTTTACAATGAATAACATAAATTGTAAAAAAAATTCTTCAACGCAAACCGAATACATTACACTATGCATTACACACCATATTCTTCAATGCACACTAACTAAGCTTACATTACATTGTGCATTACACGATATGGTACTCTCCAACACACACAATACATCGCAGTATGCATTCCATAATGCAATACAAACTGTTTAAAAACACATTTCAAAACGCATTAAATACATTTTCAAATACATTTGTCAATACAGTTTGAGGCTAAATTTGTCTCAAACTACAGACATTTTTAAATGTATTTTCCAATGCATTTCTAAATGCATTTGCATTACATGTGGGTCACCGGTGCTCTCCGTTGCTTGTTTTTGGCTATAATTTCTTGTTTTTGGAGCTTATGGCATCACCTTGACCATTTCCTGATGATGATTAATGCGCTCTTCCAAGCTATCAATGGTCATATTGTTCATTTTGAATGATGTCAAAACGCATTGGGAAACGTCAGTCATGGAGGACATGGGTGGACAGTCAAACAATAACAAAAGTGTAAAATTTTTCTAGAAACGAGCTCAAACAAAGCATTTTTACTGCGCCAATAAGCTCTTCCTCGTCGTGTGACCGAACTCGAGTGTCACTAAATCAAAAGTGGAAAAAAAATCCCCATGTCATTTCCCTAAACAAAACAACACTCGTGTCTTCATCCGCCCCGTAGCTAGTTTCTGGGCTCCATTTCGCCATTTTTATGTCTGCCAGCAAGTGCCATTTTTTGCGCCTCCGCCATTTTATTTATTGCCAACGTAAGGATGCTGTAGGCGTCTTGGAAACCTGCCACAAAAACGAGAATAAACCTAGCGATTGATCGCCATTTTCACAAATTCGCATCCTTAGCATCCGTGTCATTGTCAGGGCTCGTTCGTTCGCCATAACAATTCGCCTGTTGTTCGCCACACGAGTTCACAGGGGGCGCTGCAGGCAGCCAAAACCTCACTGCGAGGTCAGTTGACATGCCGTTTCAAAACGTCGTAAATAAAGTGATCAATTTATGGACGAGTTTAGTTTTTAAACGTTATCACGCAGCGTACTAAAAATAACAACCATGTCATTTTTTTTCAAAAAATTAATCGTTTTGTAAAATATTTGAATTGTTTCGTAAAATATTTTATTTGTTTCGTAAAATATTTTAAATGTTTCGTAAAATATTTTAAATGTTTCGTAAAATATTTGCAATGTCTTCCTATTGCAAATGCTCCCCAGCCATGAAATTTTCAACTTCCATGACTTTTCCAAGTTTCAATGCAAATTTTCCTGACCACCCTGACCACTGAAAATGTCGAAATATGGCATATGCCAATGTAAGCAACACAATATTTTTTGCTTATGTTATATTCTGCATAAGCGGGAGTTAAAACAAATTTTCATAAGAAAACAGCAAATTTAAATTGTTGTTTTAATTGACAATTTCGTTATTGTTTTCATCCACATAATTGCTGGTCATCAACAGCATTTTTTTTTAATCAAAATAACTAGCCACGTAAAACGTGTTACTGAGTTGTGGGATTTCTATGACTTTTCCTGGGACACAATTTTGGATTGTCACAACGTTGGGTATTTCTCTGCTTGCGTTTTTAATTGGCTAGTCACGCTGCAAAATTACGGTCGCTCTTTCTCGTGATAAAAGCAACATGGCGCCTTTAAGTAGGTGAGTGACACTGCATGAAAAGTTGCGTTTTCACGCAATTAAATGCGTCGATACGAGCTCGTTTATGTGGACGTAGTCGATTAAGCTCGACAAGCCCGATTAACCGGAAACGATATTTTTCGCCAAAAACAAAAAACAACAAAAAAACATGGTCTAGGAAGTTTCCACAAGCGGTTGCCTTGAGGGCGCCATATTGATTTCGCGGTCGGGTTTACGACCTCAGCCCTATAGCTATGTTTGCGTTGCTAAACAAAATCAGTGTGCCCTACGACAACTCACTACGTACGGAGCTACGAGCCACCAACGTCAATAACTAGGCGCGGATGAGACAACATGGGGTTATCTGCTCATACATGCCGTCAATAAACTTCATGACAAAACGCTCGTTTATCGCAAAAATGCGAAAGGAAAACAGAAAGCGGAGCGAGGTCCTCGAAACGGCCATGGGAGCAGCAGCACGTATCGATTGCTAATTAGGAGTTAATGAACGGGATCGCAGCGACGGTGGCGCCCTCCGTGTGCTTGTTTATGACCCCCGCAGTCGGTTGTGCATTAATTGCTGCAAGGGGCAAGGGCCGTTTATTTTCGAGTTAATTATTAAAATTATTATTTACGTATACTACTCACTTTTATTTCTGGTTGCCATGGAGGGTGTGCCGTTGGGTCACGGTGTCGCTCGTCTTCGAACGAAAAATTGGGCGGCCATCTTGTTTACGTGTCTCAAAATATTAGATGCGTTCCATCTTCGTTGCTATGGCAGCGTTCGAAATCACAGGACTTTTTCCATCTTCGTTGCTATGATTACATTCGGAATCACAAAACTTTTTTCATCTCCATTGTCAGTGTTGCGTTCGAAATCACAGATGTTTTTTTTTCTCATCTTCGTTACCATGGCTACGTTCGAAATTACTAAACTTTTCCCATCTTTGTTGCCATGGTCACATTCGCAATCACAGAACTTTTTTCCATTATCGTTGCCATGGCTACGTTCGAAATAACAGAACGTTTTCCATCTTCGTTGCCATGGTTGCGTTGGAAATCACAGTAGTTTTCCCATCTTCGTTGCTATGATCACATTCGGAATCACAGAAATTTTTCCATCTTCGTTGCCATGGTTACGTTCGAAAACTGCGTTCCATAGTTGTCTTGGTCGCTTTCGTAATCTCAGAAATGTCAACTTCTTGGGAATGTCGGATTCCACGGTTGCCATGGTTACGTTGGGATTCTTGGAACCATGTGATCTTTGGTTGCCATGGCTACGTTCGAACTCACAGAACTTCTTCCATCTTCGTTGCCATGATCACATTCGGAATCACAGAACTTTTTCCATCTTCGTTGCCATGGTTACGTTCGAAAACTGCGTTCCATTGTTGTCATGGTCGCTTTCGTAATCTCAGAAATGCCAACTTCTTGGGAATGTCGGATTCCACGGTTGCCATGGTTACGTTGGGATTCTTGGAACCTTGTGATCTTTGGTTGCCATGGCCACGTTCGAACTCACAGAACTTCTTCAGTCTTCGTTGCCATGATCACATTCGGAATCACAGAACTTTTTCCATCTTAGTTGCCATGGTAGCGTCATGACAACTTTTTCATGTTCGTTGCCATGATTACGTACGAAAATTGCGTTCTTTTGTTGTCATGGTCACTTTCGAAATCTCAGAAATGTCAACTTCTTGGGACTGTAGATTTCCACGGTTGACATGGTGCCGCTCGAATTCTTGAATCCCTGTGTTCTTGCATTGCCATGGTCACGTTCGAAATGACATACTGTAACTTCTTCCATCTTCGTTGCCATGGTCACTTCCCAAATCTACAACAATATGGCGTCAAATTAGTCGTTTTCAAAAGGGCTGACATAGAAAGGCGCCTACATAGAAACGTCTTTGAAGCCTACTGAGCTTCTTATTCGCCATGAATGCTGCGAATGATGCAAAAAAAAAAAAAACACGCAAATCTGACGTTGACTTATTACAGAATTAAGAATAAAAAAATTATAAAATTGGGGGGATGAAAGAAAGGAGAGAAGTTGAGAAGATGATGCTGTAAATTCTAATCTGGGCGGCTTTATAAAACGGTCTATTTTTCCACGCACTCTGGAGAGCTTAAAGCGTTTTTTAAGCTGCTCCACCACTAGATTGCCGACTGAATCCATTAAGAACAGTCGACATCAAACTTTAATTAGGCCTAATGCGAGGGCTGAGTGCGCAATTTTCGTGCCAGATCTTTCGTTTGGAGCCAGTGGGGGGATAAACCTTTCTTGAAGGGGAAAATCCCTTCGAAATTGGATTATGGGCGGGTTCGTTTCATTAAGTTATCATCGACATATTTAAAACAACTCTGAAAAAGTGAATTCACACGCAGGTGATAAAGCCCAAGTATTCAATGAAGCGAATAACGATAAATCCCGATTAAGCTACACGTGGCGTGCACGAGCTCGATAATCCCTTAATCCTTCAAATTTCCCATTGTTCTTGAGCTTCAATATTATCATTCCAATGAATTCAGGATTAACGTCAATCTCACACAAGGATGGCCAGGCCATATTGCATAACCGTGAAGTTTGTATAAAATTTGAAAATGTTTTTTATGAAAATGTTCAAATGCATTCAGCATTAGATGTTATTGTATTTTTCCTCTCAAATTTCAAAACTGCGTAGAATTTCAAGTCAAATACGATCACCGAGTTTTTCCCTCAAAATAATGATCACAGTTAATGCGCCAACACAGAAAAACATCCAAAATTTCTCTACACACCTACATGTCAACTTCCCTGACATTTCCCTGACTTTCCCAGGTTTTAAGATAATTTTTCACGGCCACTTTTGGCATATTGAAAACAAATCTTGTTCCCTGACTTTTCCAAACCTTTGACCAACCTGTATTTATTGCTTATTATAAAACAACGAGAATATAGAGCCAATTTAGATTACTTTTTTCAAAAAAGCATCAAAAATGCATCATCGATTCGCTTAATTTCCTGACTTTTTCAAAATAAATCATTTTCCTCGACTTTTACAAACCTTTGGCATATGACAAAGTAAGGAATGCTACATTTATTTCTTATTATGAAACAACGAGGAAATAAAACCAATTTTTATAATTAGCAACAAATTTAGCTTACTTTAAAAAAAAAACATTAACAGTTTCATTATTAATTTCTTCCAGGGCATTACTCATCTTTTATTTTTGTGTTAAAAATGACTAGCTATATAAAATGCATCATATGCATCAATATAATTTGCGATTCGTTGAATTTCCTGACATTTTCAAAATAAATGATTTTCCTCGACTTTTCCAAACCTTTGGCAAACGACAAAGTAAAGAATTTATTATAAAACAAAGCGGAAATAGAACCAATTTTTATACTACGACAGCAAATTTAAATTACTTTTTTATTTTTTTTTTAAATCATTATTTCTTCCAAGGAATTGCTCGTCATCTATTAGTTTGTTAGCCAATAATTAGCTATAGACATGTAAAATGCATCCACGATTAGTTAAATTTCACTGACTATTCAAAATAAATCATTTTCCCTGACTTCCCAAACCTTTTCAATTTCTCACAGTTAACTTTCCATCAGTTTTAGGAGGAAAACTATAACGCTTTCTAAAGATAAGATGGCGTGAGAGGAGCCATATGGCATTTGGTTCTGGAAACCCATGAAATATCGATCAAGAGCCATTTTCTGTGAAGTGGACTCACGTTTTAGGTGCCCTTTGAAGGGTTATCATCTCCGTGCACACACACACGCCACTCACTCACCTCAAAGAGTTGCTCGGCAATAAATTGAACGAAAAAGTTACCTAGACGACCCCGTGGTAAATCGGGTTTGTTATTCGTAGCAAACGCTCAATTTGCCAGCATCTGATCTTATACAAAAAAAAAAGATGGCGTGTAATCCAATATGAGTGAAATAAGATATCCCCTCGAATTCGTACACTTGGAAACTAACTGAACTGATGAAACTACGAACCCCTCTTATAAATTACACGAGAATCCAAATGAAAACAAGGACGGATTTTATGTCAGTCAGACTGCTTTAGGGCCTTTAAGGTCCTTTAAGGTTAGAAAAATTGTCCGAATTCAAATTTCACATTTTCACTGACACTTGAAGCACATAATTTCAAAACCACATTAAGCTGGGTTGTTGTACAACATAATGTATAACTTGGTATGCATGGTGCCAGTTTGGTTTTAATATTACATAACAATGCTACATCATGTTCAAAAACATATTATCATTTTTAAACTAGTTGTGTAACTTTGTTGCGTAATTATATGTTTTGCCTATATCAAAACAAAACAGTTACACAACTCGTTTACGAATGAGAATATACAATGTTATTGAACATGATGTTATCATTGTTATGTAGCGGGTTACGCTTTATCTATATCAGTAAAGCTCAAAGGACGTTGTAAAAACTTTGCTGAATAACATGTTTTAGAGCGTCTACACTTTCAACCTAGTTAGAAAACGTTAACCTCATTTCGTTGGTCAGCAATACTGAGACGTTAAATAACATTTTTCTCCATATTTTCAAACAAGTTGCGTAGCACTGTTACATACAATTAATTACCTGGCGAAACAGTCCCACCCATAACATGTTATACATATGACGTCTTATGACAAGTTGCACAACAGGGTTGAAAACTAATTTATTATATCACGATGTTAAGTTTTACAGTACCAACCCAGCTTTACAGTATATCCTTTGAGCTTTGTGCTTTACCGAAACAACATATAACCCGCGACATAACAAGACAAATGTTACATAACACGTGCTAAATAACATTTTTCTTATCATTTTTGAAACAAGTTTATTGAATAACTTTGTTTTGCTATGTAACATGTTTTGTTACATACCAGGTCGACTTCAGTATTATTCCACCATTTTCCACGCTTTCTGACAGTGACCCCTGTGAGAAAAGGTCTATGTTGGAGGATCTGGGTCACGGATCGAGCCCTTGAGACACAATTAAAGTGGGTTGATGTTACGATAAAAAGGGGTTAATGGCAAATCGATAATCTTGAATGGTTGGACCGGTGGGATTTGCTGGAAGAGTTCAAGCATTGACAATGAGGCCCTAACGAATTTGCCAAGGGCTCTTTTGTCGAAACTGACCATTTCATTTTTCCCTAGACTGTCACGTTCGCTTCGACGCTGTTCTGGCCCCAAGCACTGACGACGCCACATTGGTGCCCATCTGGAAGGGTGACAGAAACGTCGAAGTCCAACTGGGTTTCCTGCAACTGATGCACAAGTACGAGGTGAACTTCACCCTGGAAGGGCCCTTCAGAAGACTGGCCCCTCGTCACGAAGCAGGCGAGAGGAGAAATGTCAGGGTGACGTCAGTTACGCCACAGCAAGATGGTAAGGGCACTTGCGGAATCTGGTAACTCGAGTTATTTGGTTAATTCTGATAGAAGGCTAATATAAGTAAGACAGCAGCTAAGTTTCATGCTTAGTAGAATCTGTCTAAACAAACATTGTAAACTAATTTCCTCCCTAAACAGGGTGTCTATTGTATTCGGTATTGCAAATTCCATGAGTTAGTTCTCAATGACTTTTTCATGACCGCAAAAATGTTCAATGGCTATTAGAATATGGGACTGTTCCAGTTTTATGTCATCAAATTCCATGAGTTTTCAATGCCTTTTTAATGACCTCAAAAATGTTCAATGGCTATTAGAATATGGGCCTGTTCCAGTTTTATGTCATCAAATTCCATGAGTTTTGAATGACTTTTTCATGACCTCAAAAATGTTCAATGGCTATTAGAATATGGGACTGTTCCAGTTTTATGTCATCAAATTCCATGAGTTTTCAATGACTTTTTCATGACCTCAAAAATGTTCAATGGCTATTAGAATATGGGACTGTTCCAGTTTTATGTCATCGAATTCCATGAGTTTTCAATGCCTTTTTCGTGACCTCAAAAATGTTCAATGGCTATTAGAATATGGGACCATAGAATATGGCACCATTAAATCATGACCCCCTAGATTAAATAAATAGTGATTTTCAGAAACATATCCAACCATAGTGACATTGGCCAAACTAAACGCAATATAGGAGAAATTTCTCGCGAAACTGGATAACAAATGCTGAATTTTTAACCCACATTTGTATTTTGTGAATCATAGGAATAAATGCCATGATCCTGATGTACGTTTCATGACTTTTTCATGACTGCCATGGCCTGAATTTCCTTTCATGATTTATTTCCTCGGCTGGAGTATAGACACCTTGCTAAATCGATATCATCATCGGCCAAACTATAAACGCTATAGGAAATTTCTTGGGAAACTGGATGACAAATGCGGAATTTGAACCCAAATTTTTATTTTGCGAATCAAAGGAAAACATTACATGAGCCTGATGAACGTTTCATGACTTTGCCATGACTTCCATGGCCTGAATTTCATTTCATGACTTTTGCCTGACTGGTAGACACTTTGCACTTGTCCAAACTAATAACTCTTGTAAATCAATATCCAGCAGCGGTCCCGAGGCTATTAGTTTAGACAGATTCTACCGTATATGGCTACTCATAATGCAGAAAATGATGCGTTGCTACTTTCACTGTGCGCTACGTACATCGTCAATTACGATGGTTTCACAATTTTTATACTTGCCTTTATGCCCTAACATTTCGCTGAAAGGCGTATTCGCATGCAAAGCTCCTTTGTGGGCGTTTTATTCGTGCCAAAACGACGAGCTGCGCACCGAAACGAGCAGGTGAGGTTCGGGAGAGGGCAAGGAATGCTATTGAAGTAGAGAAAATAACGACGGATTTATGCGGTCAAGGCCAAATCGGGTTTAGGAGTCATTTCATTTCAGCAATTTGGAATGCAGTCATTGCAGACCGAAGCCAGCTAGTTTCAGTTCGTAAATTGGTCGTAACCGATTTCGTAAAAAAGCCACCAATTAGCATTTTGTTCCCGGGTTAATTTATCGACTCACCAGAAACGATCACAAGTGGAAACGGCCCTGTTTTTTCGTTTAATTTCTTCCTAGTCTTGATCTTGAAGCACCATTTTTGCGACTGCAGAATTCGAATTGACTCCGCAAGAACTTTAGAACAGAAAAAGTTGCTTTTGCACCCTGTCCTGGTAAATCGAACGCTTTCGATTGCGCTTCGCACGTTAGTATAGCCGTCGGCGGCATATTGAAGCAAGTAAAATGGAAAACGACTAAAAAGTGAAAGTTGTAAATTTACTTCTCACCTTGACAAATTATTAGCAAATTACTAATTGGAATTTCTGACTGCACATACAGTACATGTAGCTACATAAAGGGAATTTGAAGTGACACACAAGGACATTATAGCATGGTGTAGCTAAGCATGCTATGGCAATTTAGAACAAAAATTACGAAATGATTGGGTTTTGTACCTGGTCCTGGAAATCGAATGCTATCGATTTAACTTCGCACCTTAGTCTAGCCGATGGGAGCCATATTGAAGCTCGTGAAATCGAAATGCCAATTAATTTAACAAATTTTTAGCAAATTGCTAATTTCTCCTATCTTTGATTGCTTTGGAATTTCCGACTACTCGTACATGAAGCTCGTGAAAGCTAATACGAATAAGTAATTTTTACCATTGCAAATATACCTAGTTTCCATGTAGAGTTAACGGGCAGTTCCCCTCCCACCCCTGCCATGTTAAAAAATTGAAAAATTGTATACATAACATCTCTGCGAATA
>JAQGAF010003743.1:0-16449 GCA_034687865.1 Kryphioiulus occultus
GTCTGGATGTGTGTTAATTAAGCTCTGATAATCAAATTTCATTCAGAAACACGTTTATAGCCACAGGGGTACGAGAACGCATATGCCATAAATACAAATTTGGGTTGGTTTAAGTTCGACATTTTATGCCTCAAATATGCATATGTATTTTTATGCAAATTAGACGAATTATAATAGAAATAATTTGTCTAAAAAACACATTTTTCCGATATTAAATCGGATATTTGCTTTCTGAGAAAACCACATTTTACTCGATTCTTGCAGGTGGTCCGAATTTTTTGCTCGTAAGTGTAGTTTGGATAATGAAAATATGAGTTAATTTAAAAGCCGAACCTCGTCAAATAAGTTTGTCGTGAATAAGTTTGGTTTTTCTTTAAAAACGACCTAAACGTCATCTAAAACAGCAGCCATTATTTATAATAGATCTAAGAATTATACCACTCGTGAAGAAAATAATCCTTTTCCCCATTACAAATAATAACTAGTTTTATAGAAAAACCAAAATTATTCACGATAAAACATTGTAAAAAGTACCGCAGTTTTTTTATAACGACTTTTTAATTAGACCATATATTAATTATCCAAACTAATTCAATCGGTGACCAGTGGTTTATCACTCGATTACACCTTTCGTTAATGGTTGCTAAGCAGACGCCGTTTTTGAAGGTAGAGGACGCATCATCGTTTCACGTGCCGGTTTTAGTACCATGTGGCAGGCACGTGCAAAATCCATATGGAGCAGAGGATGTTTTCCCATTGGTTCCCACCATTTTTATCATTGGCCATCGAGCTGGCAGAGAGAGAGAGAGAGAGAGAGAGAGAGAGAGAGCCAGGGATGGTAAGGCGCCTTTTGTCGTCCAAAATCTGCTCTGGCTGGGTCTACGGTTGGGTGCCTCTCCCCGCAGTCTGGTCTTACCCATTATGCTAAGCGATTTTTTTCTCCACTTCCGCTGCAGAGATTTCATGCTATGAACTGAGCAGTTGCGATATTCGCATTTGGCATATGTGAGCATCACCCTTCACACTGAGCAGGGTTGGACTAGGATGGAGCTGCCGGACTTAACGCCGACCGATGAAGGCAAATGTAAGCAAATGCCAGAAAACAGGCTCCATTTTTTAAGTTTCTTTTTCTGAATGTATTTTTATTTTGAAGTATTTTTACTCATGCTTTTTGTCCGCACTCCGCAGTGGCAATTATGTTGCGTGAATTTTTGCATTGGCCCGTGATTTACTGCATGCCTGGATCAGCTGGCAAATGCCCGATGATTATCAGCTGATGCCATAGCTCTGACCCCATGCGCACTGCACATATGGACATAACTACTATCGGAACAACTTTTTCTTCATTTCTCATTTTTTTTTTTGCGAAAGGGGGGCTGCCGTGTACTTATTATATAAGTAGCTACAAACCCACCTGACCAAATGCGTACCAAAGTCGAAATTTGCAAACTAATCATTGAATTTCTGATAAAATTTAAAATACCCAATCTCCAAGCCTGGCTGATCAATTGAAATGTTATTTAAGCAAGACATATCGACCTAAGCCCATGGCTAGTCGTGGTAATCCTGATCATTTAAAATGGATTGAACCCAAATTGGCATTGCGGCAAGATCAATCCTAGTTTAACAGTTACCTAATCCACTTGCGAATTGGCTATAAAACTGGTAGGCCTTGATTTAACCAAAGATGACTATCGATCTGAAAAAGTTGCCCATTTGTATTTTAGCCCGGTTAGGTTTCGATTTTACAGTAGTTGGATGAATTTCAGAAAGCGGAAACCGATGATATCTTAACGTGTACAAACATGTGCAAAAATGTGAGCGGTTATGAGCGCAGCCGCAGTTATGATAGCAGGTACTCTATGACAACTGCAGTATTTGCAGAATTGAATGTCAAAGTTCCCCCTGTTTGAAGTTTCGCTTGCAGTACGGGGAAGTAGCGCTGGAAAATACAGGGTTTCCGAAAAATAATGATAGGGTTTTGAGCATCAATAAAGCAAAACCCCACCATTATTTTTCGGAAACCCTGTGTAGGCGTATTTCGGCCCGGTAACCGGACCTACTACCGGATTCTTCAAAGTTCTAGAAAATTGCACCCTGCGCCCTTCAAATTAATGTAACCAGTCGTCATATCAGCTAGAATCTTAGCTGATATAATTGAATATAAATGTTGCCTTGCAAACTGCTGAATTTAATCAGATGCCCGAACCGCATTTTCACCATGCGCAGGATACCCTAATTAACAAGGCATAAATTTGATATTCTTCTACTGTATATATCTTTGGCTATTATCCTTAAGAAGAAATGCGGCATTTCCCTTTTCATAAAGTAACCAGTTAGGGCTCCATGGCAACTAGTATTTTAGTTGCAAGTTCTGCCCTTTGATGTATATGGGCAGAGTTTTCAGAAGTTTCTCTTTGTCGTTGTCTTTACTAATTTAATATGTCTCGTCATCTCGTCTTGCATATCTAACTGCCATATAATTAACTCTATTATGTAATTGATGGTAGCGTCTTCCCAATGTTCGGATTCTTTGCACATCCTTGTCCGCCGACTTATCCCGTGAAAAACATGTCCTTCGACAAAATTTGATAAAGAGCATATTAATTATTGATAAGGATAATTCTGTCAAGCTCTTTGTTGTCAAAACCCTCATGCGACGTATATAATTTATTTACGAGCATTTGTAAGGAAAAATAATCATGCAGTAGGCCCGGCTGGTAAGGGACATATCGAAGGTCAGACTATGAGCAATCTTACTTACATGTACAAATGTATAGATTATGTCATGTACACATGTCATATACAGTAGTTACGACTGGTTGCACCGTTTTGTTTTCGTTATAACATATCCTAGACAAATTTCCATTGTTATCATAATTAAAGACTGTTGCACGGCTTTCATCGTTAGATAACGTGCAATTTTTTGTGGGGGTTACCCCACTTGGCAATTTGTACAGCCGTAAACAGTAATTATCGATTGTATAAAATACTGTGTTTGTAATGGCGGGTTGGGACATGAGAGAAATCTAAATAGCACTTTTTACGCAGATATTGCAGTTTTGAAATCCACGTAATTTAACAGTATTATAAGAAAAGTAGCATTTTGTTAGCTTATTTACGAGCTAGCCATATATACGAGCCGCCATATTTCCATTTCATATTGCATCTAAGGTTATCGGCTTTATATTTTTTTCGCATTTTCCACAATTTCACCGTCACTCCGTCAGTAGTCGTTGCTGGTCGAAAAGAAACATCGTCATTATCTTTTATATTCGTTTAATTGCATAACTTGCGTTGTATTTAGGGGTTCGAATCGAGATTGATATGCACTATAAGGTCTTCTTGCTTGCATCACAAAATTAATTTAGACGTTCCCATAGAAACTATCATTGACGTGATTTTTCCTATTCAACTTTCGCCCTCAATGGTAAGCAAGACAGCGTTTTAGTTTAGGCTTGATTGAATTTTCCCCCGTTTTCCATCAGGGCCTACGGATTCGGAATCTTCTTGGAAGCACAAGAGAATGCCTTCCAATCCTGACTTTCAGTCCCATCCTCAGCAGGACTCGAGGCAGGCTATGGCTTCCATGTTGAGGAAGAAATTGAGCAGCTATTTCACGGTGAAAATGCTGAAGAAACGGCTGCCCATTTGCGAATGGTTGCCCAAATATCGCCTCAGTTACCTGCAGCACGACGTGGTGGCCGGCATCACTGTTGCCCTAACCCTGATTCCTCAAGGAATGGCTTATGCTAATTTAGCTGGACTTCCTCTCCAGGTAAGAAGTACTCTTCTGATATCTGAGCTCGTTCGAGTGAAAGTGAAAGTTTTCGCAATTTTTATGTATAAGCAATGAAATTGAGCGTGATGATAACTAAATCGATTTATGAGATGAAGATACAATTTTGAAAAAAAAAATGAAAATAAAAAAGATTGGTATGATATATGCACACCTCGCAAAAGTGGGCTTCTCCTAACAGCGCATAGACTTTGTGTGGTAACTTGAAATAAATAACATAAGTAATAAAACTTAACCTGACCTAACCTAACCTAGTCTAGCGGTGATGGGTTGGGTTAGATTGGGTTAGCTCAGGTTAGTCTGGTTAGGTTAGGAAAAACAAAACATTTGCAAGCTGCCCAGACAAGCTTACTTGCTGTTAGGGAAAGCCCACTGTATATGAACGGTGTGCACATACAGTTTCCTAATGATCCCTGAAAGATTTCTTTCTTGCATAGTAAACACTTCTTTTTATCATTTGAAGTATGGCCTGTACACTTCCTTCATGGGCCTGTTTACGTATAGCCTTTTTGGCACTATGCGCATGATTCACATTGGACCGACTTCCATGATGGCCATCCTTATTTTGGACCACGTTGTAGTGGGCGGACCTGCCTATGCAGTCTGGCTAAGCTTCTTGAGCGGTTGCGTCGAAATATTATTGGGCGTGTTTAGGATGGGTAAGAACAAAAAAAGATGTCAATAAAAGCTTCATTTAAATTTTGAATATTAACGGGCTGTTTCATCTTTCAGGAACACTGGTGGACTTCATATCGCTTCCCGTGGCAAGCGGCTTCAGTTCTGCAGCTTCTGTGATCGTTATTGTTAACCTTTTTAAAGCAAGTATTCCTCATATCTTGCCATTTTGTGATTTCTTAGCGTGCTTTTTAACATGATAGTCTTCCAAAATTTATAGAGTATACTTGGACTGAAGTTTTCTTCCAGCAGTTTTTTAGACCTTGTTTACAAGTTGGCTTTAAACATTCCCAAGACAAAGTAAGATTTTTAAAACGTAAAGTTATTGTCTGGTAACACAATTTGCGATGAGACAGTGAGCCTGCGTGTAAACCTCAATTGGTTAAGTTAATTCGGTTTCTGGGGACAAATTCTGTAATATTTGCGTTTGCACGACTTACAAAATGTTCAAAAATTATTAAATCCAATTTTTTCACACAGGTGCGTTTACAGTATGTCACAAAACAATGTAATATAACAAATTAGTTTTTAACTCTGTTGTACAATTTGTTATATAACACTACAAGATGTTAAGTAATATTTTTTCTACTCATTTTCAAGCAAGTTGCATAACTTTGCAAGATGGTATAGTGTAAACGCGCCTTTAGTTTGGAGAAAATAATTTGTGAAATTGTGCGAACGTTATACTAAATACCGCGTGTGGAATTTTTTTTTTTGGCATACGATTATACAGTAGATTTCTATTTAATTTCTGATTTCTACAACTTTTTCACTCATGAATTTGATTTATTTTCCTTTTTTTGAACTGAACTAGTTATTGGGACCTTACTCTCGGTATTTGCTGCCTTGTTACTTTGGTTGTCCTTAAGGTAAGTCGCGGTGAGAAATAACCTGTTGTGGTCCCGGATAATTTACTTTTGAATGTAATTGCTAATTATCATATACAAATTATCATGAACCTGCTGTAAAGGCGATGCAATTTGAACACTTAATATTGAATAAGTAGCATCTTTTCAGTTTTTGTCAATAAGCTTAATTAGCAGTTGCATTTTAAATTATTTGAGACTAAAACCGATTTTTACTTAATTATATTTGTCCTCATCTAATTGAATTTTTGTGGCGCAGAAACTAAATGAGAAGTTGAAAATTTGGGGCAAAGGACGTCAACTTCCCGCTTGGCAGCGCGCTTGCTCATCTTCCTTGTGGTTCTTTTTAACCAGTTAGTACATATCCCAACTTTCACCTTTACACAATTTAAAATTTTTACAAAAATTTTGTTTTCTCTTTTTACCTTCACAAATTAATTTAGCTCGCAATGCCTTAGTTGTCATTGCTGCCGCTATTATTGCTTTTATGATGGTCAGTTCGGACCAGGACTTCCTAACCCTTTCAGCGGATATCAAACCTGGACTTCCGGACTTTAGCTTCCCCCCATTGACAATCGAGAGAGATGAAGAAACTTTGGGCTTAATGGAGATTTTTAGCGTACGTCATTCGTGTTGGTTGCCTGAGTAAACTTGACTTATTTTCTTGGGACTTCTTTTATCGAACAACATGTCATTTGCTGTTTAGGAGCTTGGATGGGGCATTGCTCTAGTGCCATTGGTGGCCATTTTACAGCATATTGCTATTGCTAAATCATTTGGTGAGTATTTTTTGAAGTAACAATATGTGTATTTCTTCAACGAAAATACTCACTTGTAATTCTTATTTTGTAGCTCAAGGAAAACCAGTTGATGCTACTCAGGAAGTTATTACTTTAGGTCAGCATTAAAGTTAACTCAGCGCACTTTGGAGTAGTAGTTGTCAGCAATTTTTTAGAAAACGATTGATTTTTTAGGGCTTTGTAACCTGTTGGGATCATTTGTTTCCGCGTTTCCGGTAACTGCAAGTTTTTCACGGTAAGAATCGATTTTGAAAATGTAATAGATCTATTTGTAATTATTGGCTAATGATGATTATTTTCAATTTTCAAGAACCGCCTTAAATGTAAGCACCGGGATTAAGACAACCCTTGCAAGTATCATTACAGGTACGCATCATGTCTTATTAATTATTTCAAAACCCAGAAAAACACTTTATTAAAGTTAGTTTTTGGATTTCAGGATCTTTGGTATTAGTTGCATTGGGTGTTTTGGCGCCAACATTCCGATATATTCCCAAAGCCACTTTAGCTGCTGTTATTATTAATGCCGTTTTTACAATGGTCGAATATGAAATGATACCGCAATTATGGAAAACCAAACGTAAGCATTTTCAATGCAAATAATACTCTTTAAATCATGCCATGGAGAAAAATTGCCTAATAAGCAACTATTTATAGGTTCTGATCTGGCAATCTGGGTGATTACTTTTATCGGATGTCTTTTGTTGGAGGCCGAAGTGAGTCCAAATCTTTATGTTATACCATGAGGGATAAACAACCCGTTTTAATTTTTAAGAAATACATCATTTTGTTAAAAATAAATTGCAATAAGTTGTTTAAAAAACACTAAAAGTTGAATATTTGGATTTTTGAGAACATCGAATGTCCTGCGTGTTTCTGGCTTTGTAAAAAAGCACCTGAAGTACATGTATCTTGACATTTTTACTTGTATTCTGCTTTTCTAGTACGGAATTCTAATTGGGATCGCTTTTTCCCTATTGGTCCTACTATATACAACATTTAAACCCCGATTAACTCTTCGACACCATGACATGACGGAAGGGGAAATTGTTGTCGTTGAGCCTGATAGAGCGTTGTATTTCCCTTCAGTGGAGTACACAAGGTACAAAGTCAATAAAATAACCAGAGGTATGCATAGCTTATGATTTAGCAAAGTACAGTGTCTATCACAAATAAACATATTGCTAATTTTTGTAATTGTTATGTTATGGAAACACTTTTATTCTTAGACGGAACATTATTGCCAGTCGTTTTTGATGGGGCTCACATGTGTGGAGCGGACTACACAACTGCACAGGTATATTGCCATTAATTAGGTCTCCGCCATAATCATTCTTCAATTACCATAATTATACCTCATATGCAAATTAATATCCAGGGATTCAAAAGGCTGTCGGAAGACTTTAAAAAGCGGAATCGGGCCATTGTTTATACTAATTTCACGGTAAGCTATGTGTTATAATACGGCGAAATACGGTCTTTTTTAAAATTTTAAATTAATTAAATTGGATGAAAATTAAATTCAATTTAATTGAGGAAATCCGACATTTTTGGCTATTCCGTTTTACTAAACGTTTGTATTTAAAAACTTGCCGACAAATTCACTAGACGTTTATTCTTTTTTTTTTTAAAGGATGATGTGCTGCGGGTAATAAAAAGCGTAAATCAACCCGATTTTGTGCATTGTAAATCAGAAGACGATCTGAAGAGTGCAATTCTAGGTATTTATTTGTTGCTTTCCATTACAAGTTGTTGTTTTTTTTTAAAAAAAAGAGAAAAGCAAAATATCGTGAAATCATTTCTATTTCAGCGAGTTATTCAAAGATTTTAGATAAAAATATAATGCGTGAAAGCAATTCCCAGGAAGATGATGAAAACGGCGAGGAATCCATGACGCTAGAGCAGCAAAAGTTTGGCGTTTCAATACGACACATTAATTCGGATAGTAGCGGCCTACGTCTCTTACCGTCTTCGAACAATCTGGAATTAGGCCCTGATTCTCCGACTGAGCTAACTACCGGCCCAATCAGGTTTGATGTTTGATCGAACCAAAGTTATATTTGATAAAATTAGGAAATTGGGGAACCGTCCCTAAGAAAGATTCTTTGACTTTTTTTGACGATTTCCAAATGCCACGCATTTTTTTGTTGAAATAATTTGAAAACATAGAAAAGCAATAGTAGGGAAACGATCGATAATTGCTCTACTCAGGTTTAAATTTTGAACATCCCTTCGGTTGCTTCATAACAGTACCCAAAAATAATGGATTTATTTATTGGCTTGTGATTATTTTTGTGGTAACCACTGCAGTACAAAAAATTCACCTGAATCTTGCGAATCCATGCGGGACTGATATTAAAGTAATACACATTTCGGGAATTGGGACGTTAAGATTATATTCGTTCATTTTGCAAATCTGCGCCCAAGCAGTTTTTTTCGAGAATTCGATACTCGGGAATTAACCCAACGCGATCATTTGCATACTGTACGTTTGACGATTTTAAGACGGCTCCAATCTCTTGAAATTAGCTAGGAATTAATAATGAAATACATTTCAGGAAAACAAATAGCTGACCAGATAAAAGAATTATTAATTAAGCGATACTACGTACTGTACGACAAATTAGAGCGATATATAATAAAATATACTTAGATTATACCCATATTCATAACGTATTTTTGTTTGCTCGCGGAACCGTTTAAAGTTGCGAAAATATTTTTCCGGAAAACATACAGAAAACCTTTATAGTTTTCCAAGTAAATAATGATCATCAGTTGTGCCTCCTGTGTTCAGATTCAAACACTTAGTTGTTGCTCTGCCGTTTATTTGTGCCTCCAAAATCGTATTTACAACTGGGTCAAACAGATAACTTGCAATCCTTATAGCATGTCGTTTTTCCGCTGAGCGTTCAATCATGGCTATGGATGCGTGACGTCATTTACAGCCCTTAATATCTAGGAAATCACCAACCCATGGCAGTCATTTATGTGCAATTCTGAAGATATATCGATTATTTTGCTATTCAGCTTCCTGATCTCAATTTAGCTGGGTGTATGCGGGGTAACCTGGCAGCCTGCAGAAATAATTATCAACTGTGCCATGGGTTAACAATTCGATACTATACTACATGTATATCCCTTGTTTTATCGGAATTCTGATTTGGCTGATTTGGAAGGGGAGGAGCGCTCTTGTATTTTTAGAATATACACAAATTTCATTTACATATTTATTTTGTTGTGCCCGGGGTGCTAGGCACAAATAAATTGGTTTCACCGTGTGAGGGAAGATATAAAGGAAGGGGAAAGGTGATCAAAATGTCAGAAATGGCGTTATATGGTACTGCGTTTATGTTTGGAGAATATGCAAGTGGAATACAATATGGTCTATTTAAAATTTCAGCATTTCAGGACATCCACTCCCCCTGTTCTTTATAGTCGGATATATATGTACTGTACATGAGCAAAGCGAACAAAACGAAAATTCAAGGCTTGACAAGGCCGGATTAAGATTTGTAGAGGCCCTATGCACTCACGATTTCGGTGCCCCCATATTTATCTCATTCAAAATATTCCGTCAAATAATATGATTTTTCGAAATAAAACAAATTAGTGGGAGGCTCTCAAAAATGCCATAGGCGAAAATTTATGAAAAAACAAGATCACAAATTAAATGCTGAATTTTAGGTCACAATTCTATTCTAGTTCAGAAATGTTTTCTAATAATAACATTAAACTCTTAATAATACAGGAAACGCCATAAGCAAATTTTCTTAAAAATCTAGATCTCAAAGGAAAGATTTTAGCCTAAATTTTAACAGGTATATTATTAGTTTTGAAACACAAGACCACAAATGAGATATGTACATACATTTTTGTTTAAAATGTAAATTTTTACAAGAAATAATGGATTTAGAAAAGGCTCCAGAAAAGGTTTTTTAAAAATATTAAAAACAAAGGGAACGCTGCGTTTTAATGGATTTTGTAAAAGCAGTTCAGAACCACATAGCTAAGTATACATTTCCATAAAACAACTTGTGAGATTAAAAAGTTATCCAAATCTGAGCGTTCGAGCTCTGCAGTGTCCCCTTCCATTGATGGCTTAAGCAAGTGCTTAGTTTGCTAGGTTAATCCAGCCCTCTGAAAACACCAAAACTACGAAAAATAAACCCAAATAAAATTGATTTTGTTCAGCAGAAATCGTTTTTGGTGAATATCATAGAAATTTTCATTTGCTGTGGAACGGCTAATATTCCTGAATACAGTATTCAAATACCATTTTGGACTGTTGTTCAGCCCCCTGCACAGGTACATGTTTACGCTGCAATTCCAATCTTACCAAAAAAATCCGAATGTTATTCGAGAATACGGTTGACGTCAGGCCGAGCGGTAAGAAAAATAAACCGTGTTTTTGCCTTAATCTTCATTTTCCTGCATGCTAGTCCCCGCCCTGCCATTCCTGATTCCAGGTTGCGAATTTTCGTCTGGTTCATCCCCAGCCTCCCGATGACGTCATTGCCCCTGATCTCGTCGGGAGCGCCACTAGACTCGGAAGAACCGTTCGATTTTTAGCATCCCCCAGATGCATTTTCCTGTCGACTCGCCGATAACGGATTGCCGGAGTAAGTTGCCAAACACCGAAAATTTATCCGCGATTCCCAATTAACGTGATTCGTGAATATTCTCTGGAATTAGCAATCGGAAATCTCGTGGTATCAACTTCACATGTCGCTGCAGGAAGCATTGACTCCGAATTCTCGCCCACGCTAGGCTACCGTACCCAGCTTCCGAGTCAATTTTCGAAGAATTTCCATTTCGCCAATCATCGACAGTTCTACTGGGTGTTTCGAGGTGAAACATTTTTCGGATCCGCTTGGAACGTGTTTCACTATTTGGAGACGTTTTGTGACATTCTGGCCGATAGGATTTCGATTTACTGCTGTGATTCGAACATATTGGATCATCCCTCGGCGTGGGAAGCGAGTTTTCGCCAGGAATCAAATTCGGCAAATTCCCGAAACATGAGGCCATGCAACGGGTGATTTTGGCGATAGCTTGACTGGCTAATGAGAGACTGACATTTTTCAGAGGCCCAAATTAGCCCAGCCCAAATGGCTATCGGATGTTGGAGGGGGAAAGCGTCCGACTTGGCTGGCACACCAGGGTCAAATGGGGGTCATCTGGGCGACGTGGCGAAATTCGGACCGCTTCGCACCCCCCTTCCAGTGCTCCTCGCTTGAATTAACATGGTGTCAGAATGCGAAGAAGCCCGAAACGGTCCCGCCGTGAAAGGCTGGGCAGCGACGGTGCCGAAATGGTGCCGTCCCCGGTGGACGATGCCCGGGTGCTGCGCTTCCCCATTCAACAGGCGGTCGAATGCATGCTGCTCTCCTTTTCAGTCGCCGCTTCGGGGAACGACGCTGAGGCAGGCGAGAGGTTTCGTCGCCAGGCCGATGATTCGCTGAGCAGTTACCTTTTCCAGGTAGGGAGCAGAACATAAGTTCGTCTATGCCATTTCATATGTGTATCGAATAAACTGCGTTACATGCCCCACGCCAAACAGCACAAAATATCTACTGTATATTTCAACCATACTTTGACTGGTAGACATGAATGACATGAGTCCTTGCTTAGCTGTCGGAATTTACCCTTTTTATGTTTTTGTGTGTGTTTTTTTATGTTTATTGTGGGTTTTTTCTTTTTTATGTATTTTTGTGTTTTTTTCTTTTTTTATGTATTTTTTGTGTGTTATCCTAACATAACACTAACTTCAACCAACCTACATGTAGAAATGCAATAGCTTTATTTTGCCTGCTCCCGACAGCAGGCAATCACTGCCAGCCTACGAGCCGTTGGGAGAAGCTCAGTTGGCTAGCGTATCGTAGCGACTGCACTACAGGCCGCATTTCTAACGTGACATTAAAAGAGAAGTAAAACATCATTAATTGTTTAGTGAGTTTAGGGCTATATACGGCGTCATAAATATGAATGCCTAATTGATTGCGGTATGGATTTTCACGGTTTTGCTGTTTTCATTTTTGCAAGCACTGCACTTCCGTTGGATTTCCCAAATTCGAGTTAAATTTTTAGAGGTGGGAACCACCGGCCTAAATAGGACCCTACACTGTTAGTAATACTGTCAGTCACTTTAGAATCGGTATAAATGACAGTATGCGTCAATATTTTTTCGACCCTAGATGATCAGTATTTTAATTTCAGTAAAAAGCTCAGTATAGTCGTGGACTTGGTCGAGTGAGGTTCTAAAATACCACGGATCGAAATGAAAGGTTAAAGCCAATTTGGAGACTTACGAGGTTTATTTAGCGCTAATTTCGATACTCACTCACAAACGGTACGATGATGATTGATAAAAACTGCGGAAAATGTTTTCTCGTACGAATTTCTTTGACGAAATTCAACGTATGTGGCCCGTCCGTCTTCAATGGCTGCTTACACACAGGAAGTATTACACGGGAAGTATTACTGTCAATATCTCGATACTGACAGTAGTTATCCGAAAATCCGGATAATCGTCATTATCGAACAGCGATACAACAGTATTGCACTTACACGATCATGTGTTACTGTCCGTATTTGACGAAACTGACAGTAATAATGCCCGTGTAGGGCCCCCTTAAGCCGGTGAAGGAGTTAAATTCAGAGTTAAATTCTTCATGTCGTCGTCATGTTGATCTCGTGTTACATTTTACTTTATACTACGTTTTTTAAAAACACGCAAATCAATAAAAAAATTAACTTACCAGTTATTTAGCAGACCTTACTTGAGTGCATGATTGACAGAAATATCAGCAATTTGCGCTGATAATTTTTGTTATTCACGATTTACTTCGTTCCGATTTGAATTACACTTTCCAGGTGTCGTTCTTTTCTCGTCGTAACCATGGCAACAGCTCGTTCGATCGACTTCGATTTATTGGTTTCCTGGAGATTGTAATTGAAATCTGAACGAAGTAAATCGCGAATAAAAAAATTATTAGTAAATATAGACAATATTTCTATCAATCTGATACTAAAGTAAGTACTGTTGAATAACTGGTAAGATAATTTTTCATTCTTTTGCGTGTTTGAAAAAACGTAGTATAAAGGAAAATTTCTTGCTGTGAGAATCTAACTTTCCCCTGCCCCGGGCTATCCGTCTTCACCTTATTCGACTTCGTGCGCGTGCCAATTTGAAATTTTGTTTGTTTGAAGTTTATTATTCAAAATGTGTCCTTCGTTACAAAATTGCAAACACAAAATTACAAAATTAAAATTTTTTTTTACAAAATTGCAAATTCACGTGCTCTAAATGGAACGACTTGAGCAAGTTGAAAGCTGTTGAAAGACCAAATGTTGAAAGGTGGTCAACTTTGTTCCATTCAACAGATCATTGATCAACTCTGATTCAAGTCTATTGAAAGCGTTTACTCACGTTTCAAGTTGTTTTTAACAATAAGTCGTTGGACAAAAATTAACTCGTGAGAACGCAGCTTTACAGTAAAGTGGCATGGCGGAAATGTTACGATGCCTTCCTTGCCTAAAAAAACATCACCCCTATCCTCACGGCTGTAAGTGGTCATCCATTGCCCGAGATAGGACACGAGGCGCCATCCGTGCCCCATCGTTTTTCTCTGAGGCTTTCTTTCCTATGTTCCAACGCGCGAAGAAGACGCGATAAAATCTGGGATCTTCGCTGTTCAATTATTCGAACGGGAATTACTAGGATTACGGACTTGAGCCAGTTCGGTCGGTTGCTTTTCAGTGAGGATCCTCTGGATTGCAGCAGTCGTTTTTCTAGCCCTTGAGCGAGAAGGCGTTGCATCCCTCTTGCGTGGAGGTGGAGATGCTTCCTTGGTTGGTTGGTTGGCTGGGGTTTAAAGGATGCAATGCCTGAAAGGGAAAAACAATGATCTTTGGCTCTTTGGAGTCTGTGTCTAGTTGGTTGTCTGGTTAGTGGAGTTTAATGGTTGCATTGCCAGGTGGGAAATGTTTGGGTAGCTGCTCCATAGATGAGTTTAAACTGAGGTCACATGGGGATTCCCGTTGGCTGGTTGGTGGACTATAAATGCGTCCCCTCCCAGGTCTGTGGCTTGTTTGTTTAGTGGAGTTTAATGAGTTGCAGTGCCCAAAAGAAGGTGAGGAAGAAGTGCCTGGTTGGTTGCTTGTAGGGCTTACAGGGCGCAATGGCTGAAAGGCAAAATAAACCACCTAACGGAAGGTCGATCTAACCGCACGCCCGCACCGAACTCCTATCGGGTGGTGCGTGCGTGTGGCACATCGGAAACGAGCGAACTAACAGGGTTTCTAAACGACTTCTCGTCAATTTCCTCTTTTTTTCTGATCGCAGAAACGAAAGTGAGCGATTTTAGCTCCACTGAAAGGTGAATTGATGATGACCGTTGGTCAAGCGCGCCCTGTCAGCATTCGTGGGGGCTTTTTTTCCTGATGAGCCCCCACCCCCCCCCCCTTCCTTTCTGCTAGCACGTCCTATGTCATCCGAACGGACATTAGTCATCGATGACACTGAAGTGATAATTAGTTGGGAACGATGTTGTTGATGCTTTTAGGAAATTACCCAGAATGCCTGGCGGCATTGCATTTAAGGGGCATATTTTGCCGAAATCAGTTTGCCATAGGGGTCACCCATAAATCATGGTTTTTCGCCCTTTAAGGAATAATGGAAGGATGCTATGCGCTATATTGTAGGTGAAATTTTGTGCGAAGAAAAGTTTACAAATTATGAATGCAAGTGCATTTTTGAAATTTTTTTTTGAAAAATTATTCACTAGCGTGACTGAAGCAATATATTAGAATAATACCGTTGCGTAAATTTCCCTTAATTAACTAATTCGTTTTATGGAGTAAAAATTTTTATTTGAAATAAGTTACAAATATATATTTTGAATGTAAAACTCGAAGTGATCTATTGACATCACTGCAATCATTGGTGCCAAACAATGACGTTTTAAGTGCCTGAAGCCCCATAATGTTTTTCTTTATCTTAATACATTTCATGCGCCGTCCTACAGCTGCAATATTGAGGATGAAGTGACTGGAGACCTAAACTAACCAGAAAACATACATGTACAATTGCTTTACTCAGCTGCCCCTAAAGCCAGGCAATCACTGCCAGCATACGAGCCGTTAGGAGAAGCTAACTAATCTTGAAAAGTCTTTAGTTTTGAAAACTCGGTTTCGAAACTTTTTTAAGACAAAGACTTGGTTTGGTGGCCTCAATGGTGTATAGCTTCTGAACCTGTTGTCTTACGCACTAAAACATATTTATACAAACACTATTGTTCGCTAAACTGTACGAGTTTTTCCCTTTTGGCAAGTTCATTTCGAGGCACTTACAACGTTATGCAGGATGTCAACGAAACCATAATGTCAATTTTCCAATATATTAGCAGGATTTTTCATCACATATTCAATGGTACAAATATAAATTTTTTCAAACATTTCTACGAAATTGTTAGTCAATGTTAGTAAAAACATTCACAAATGATGGATTTTAGCTCGTGTTTTAAAAAACTGATAATATTAGAAAATGTCAACCCAGTAGACAGACACCCTGTTAGGGTTTTGCACCCTTAATTTATAAACATCTTAGCTGTATTTATGTCAGGATAATGTAAAACTCGTTATCACCTACACTATACCACTATGCGACAAATACATACAGTACTATACTAAATACTATAAATAGTATGCTATGATATACAGGGTGGCCATCCATGAAGTCTGGTAACTACACCATATTCATTTTTTTCATAAAAAAGTAGGCTCCATCAATGTAGTACACGGGGGGCATCCATAATGTCTGTGAAACCAAGTGAACATCCGCGTGACACTGACTCCGATATCTACATGTACTTTCCTAGACTTCGAGTTATCGAAATACATCAGGTCATATTTCGGTCGCTTATTTCAGTATTTTTAGATAATTTTTTTGTTCGATTCGCAAGTATAGACCCGTTTTCGAAGTCGAATCGCACCGACTGTCTACGGACGCAACAAGCTGGTGCCAGTCGATTAAGTGGCAGAAAAAACAAAAGGTTTGGCAACATGCACGTACTTGCACCAGAGAAAGAAGTGATTGGTGGGTGAAGAAAAAGGGACTGGGTGTTATATATTAGCAGCGGATGAGGAAACGCACGGACGGGAAGGAAGGGCCTGTCACTTAGATAATGGCGGCCCAGAGGATGAAGAGGGGATTTGGGAAAGGGCTCTTGTCGAGCGAGCGAGCGGAAAAAAAATGGGAAAAAGACCCAGCACCTCGATTGACTGGATTTTAAGGCTTAGCTCCAAGTGA
>JAQGAF010003744.1:0-16449 GCA_034687865.1 Kryphioiulus occultus
GGGGGGCAATTTTACAGAGGTGGCTAACCCATGTATATCCATATATTTTGACCCATACCTCCCATTTTAACATGATTTCCAGTCGCCCATGGTTACATGTATGGTAATCGAGGTTGATGATATCAAATATTTAAAATTTGATATTCATATTTGAATATTGTGATATATTTCCTCTTTCTGCCGCCAGAGGGCGCCGAGTCGTAATACGGCATCTTTCCACTCAGTGCCCTCTAGCGGTGTGAAGCGGAAACATTTCACCGCCGAAAAATGAAAAAAAAAAACTTACAGAGATGTTTGTGTGATAGTACTAAACTCAAAAACCGTAAATCTAAAATACAGCCGCAAAAAATTCACGAAATCGCTGGCATCTTTTATAGACACCCTGTATTTTTCAAATATTTGCTGAACTACATTACGTTTTCTTATCTGAAAGTGTCATCGCCATTGTTCTATATAGCATACCGCGCCAATATCCTCCCATAGCCATGATAAAAAATATCAATATTGGCGCGCCAATTTTATATCATTTCGGCGCGCTGCAATTCTTTTTTTCAAGATGCATACGGGAGTAATGAACAAAATTCCATTCGCCGACGTGTGCTTTTGTAGCGCATTTCTTATGTGCAGATTCTTTAAGATCGGATTACCTACAATTGTTATTCTCTAAGGCGCCGTATGAAGACAATGAAGAAAACTGAAGGAAAGGAAATCTACGAGCCGCTCAATGTGAACCATAATCAAAGTGGCCAATCGCAACCTACTGACATCGACATTACTGGTAAGATTGAGGAAGTAAAGGAAGAATCAACTATTGCGGTACACGACCCACACCACCGTGACGGAGTTAATGGTATACAACAAGATGAAGGCAACGAAGTAATTACAGTGAATTCGTACTCGAAATACACTCCGGAACAAATCCGTGCACAAATGGTGAAAACTGTTGTGGAAGACCCTCTTACTATATCAACCTTCGCAGACCCTGACTTTCAGAAGTTAATTTCCATGGCTAACAGGACTTTCATTGTGCCAAACATCGGAGAAGTTTTAGAGGAAAGGTTCCAAAAGGAACAAATGGAACTAACGAATAAATTAGCAGAAAATCCCTTCATATATGACATCTTCATATTTCCACTGACTATAAGCGAAAAGAAATACGTCATTTTAGAACTCGCTTATTTTTGCAAAAATGGACAATTCGTAAAGCATTTGCTGGACTACTTCTCACCGAATGAAAGTGCGATGCATCAAAATTTTCTCAGCAACAAAATCAGGGAAAAATTCAAAGAATTCAAAATGGAGGGGAAAATAGGAGGAGTTTTTATATGGGATTCCGAATTCAGCCAACTTCGAAGCGAAATCAGCAAAACATTATTAATCCAGCAACAAACTGTGGATAAACACAGAGCGTAAGTATAACACTGTCATCTGCTCAATGGCGTATGCAATTACGTCATTTCCAGTTTTCATAATGCTATGTTGTTTACAAATATAGAAATATTGGATTGGCCTTCATGGATGTTAAAAAGGAACTGAGCGAAATCCAGCAAATTTTCAATGAAGACCAACCCGAGTTCGAGAGAATCATGGCAAGCCTTTGTAATCATTATGAAATTGAATTAACCAGATTAGGAAAACTGATGGAGAAATGGAGATTGTACGACACGGAAGTCAGAACAAAAATTGGTCCAGAATTTTATAACAACGAAGAAACCATAGCCTACTGTCAGCATATTAAACCAAAGCATCGTCGTAATTTGCTGAAATTTTCTCGTATGGATTCGTACACAGAAGTCGTTCTTGAAATTGTGTCCTGTTTAGAAGGGTCGAGGAAGATACCGAGAAAAAAAACAAAATTAAATCTAAAAACGATTCCCTCTTGTAAAAAAGATCAACTTCTTATAATGCTCAAGGAATGCCAAACATTAGTAGAGACAGGGATGGAAACGTACGAACTGTTCAAAGCCTTGTCCGACAAGATCATAAACAACGAGCCAGTCCAATACCCTAATTCTAAACCGTTTTTAGAGGCAGCTTCTAAAGCGACAACTACTGCCAACGCTAAGCCACATCTTTGGGTGATTGCAGCATTTTTACGGATATGGGGGGAATCTCGAAATACTCCAGCGTGACATTTCACCATTCTGTAATCATTGCTTGCATTTACATTTTATATTTATTTTCTATTAAACTATAAATTTGGCTAACGGTGTACGGTGTGGTAATGACGGTGAGCGATGCTTAAATGTTTCGAATAAAAGTGTGCTTGGAAATCAATGGTCTAACAGAAGGTGTCAACTACTATTAAAAGCTTTCAAAGCAAGTTATTACTCACATACTTTAGCATAATCCGTCATTCCATTTCTTGTCGAGGACTGGATTTTCTTGAAATGGAACACCACAGCAACGGATGCTGGAGGACTCCATATTGCCGGATATGACGTCAGAATGTCTGATCGGAGAGACGCGTTCTTTGCGGAAAAAGCCTACCTACCCAATGCGCTGCAATACTTTCCTCAAACAGGTGATGGAACGCCACAAAAAGAATAAATGCATTTCAGAATTAGAGTAAACATAGAGGCCTTAAATGCGGTCCGTAAATTTGGACCTCTAAGTAAACGCAGCTCAGGGCGCCCTCTGTTGTACTTGGCTTGTCAATGCTGCTGTTTGTTTGGGAAAACAAACCAACCTTTATAGTACTGTTTATACCAAGGGTGGCATCCAAAATAATAATTTAACCACAGGTGTATAGCGAACGAGAAATTTCGCCACATCAATTAAAAATTGATAGGTAGGTCCTACTGTAAACTATTCAAGGTCGCAACAGTTTCAATCATAATTGTGATCCTTTATAAAATGGCTCTATCACATGAGCTAAAAAGATAAATTGTAATGAATAAAACATTACCTGTGCTTTTCACTAATGAATAGAAATGTATTTCTAAACGATTAACTATTTTGACATCAATAAAAATCTACGTAATAATTATAAAATCATTTTCATATGACTATCAGTGAGGCATGAAATTTAGAGAGAAATTTCAACAGAAATGTATCAAGAGAAAGAGCCCCAAATCCTTGAATGAAGTCACCTGGAATCTGACATCGGAGCATATGTTGTACATGTACGTCTCCTTTTCAGTCATCATGGCTCCAAAAAGAAAAAAAATGTAGGTCAATTTCTCAGGTTTTAGGCATGATAAATTCTAAGCTTCCCAAAATATCAAAAACTGAAGTTATCACGCAAGTAAGATAAAACCTATGTCTAAGCAATTACCAGTTTCAGCTCATTCTTTTTCTCAGATGTTGCTTCTCTCTTCCCACATCTTGATATCCAATGATGGAAATAGACCGTTAGCACACGACACCGGAGAATTTCTAAAAATAACCGTAGGAAATTCCGTTAGATTATGTAACTTTTTGAATGCCATTGGCCATGTTTTTTTAACTAGCACACCTACTCTTTGGACGGCAGCAGGAACAGGTGTGGTGGCAAAACGCGTATGTTAGGAACATTGTCACACACGAGCCGAGCCAGAGTCACCCGCCGGATCTCAGTAAGTTGCTCTTTAGTGAAAGGGTTGGGGCTGCTCCGAGGGTCATTTTCGTACCAATAACGATCGCCTTGCCGAAGTCTCGCAAACTGCTCAGCAATGAGGCAAGTGAACACTGGCCCCAACTGACTTCCGGTCAAGGGGCGCTCGGACAATCCTCCCGTATGCAAATCGATGTCATCCACACTCCTGTTATAATATAACTAATATTAGCTTGCACAAATGAGGTATTTCACAGTGCGAAATAATGTCAAATACGTACTTGTAAAGTTTCTGAAATCGGTCAGCAACGGTGTCGAGGAATACGTTGTCTAGCTCGCTGAATGAGCGTAGTTTGTGCAGACCGCAATATTCTCGGAAGGCGTTGTAAGATGGAATGCCATGATCTCGACCCCTCTGCGTGTTAATTGATGCCAAGTCGCATCCGTACCTAGATGTTTTCGTCTCGAAAAGGTGGTTGGTCAGTTGAGTAGTATAATAGGAATCGATGGTGGGGGCGCTCTGGACGGAAGTACCGAACAAGAGACTGGCAAAGGTATCGTTATCGCGGGCAAACACCGAGGGCAGAAACAGCCCTTCGTGTAGCTGCATTTTCCAAATGTCTCTGTCGGTGACAAAATGCCACTCGTCTGGCACGGCACTGTGGCCAAACCTCATTGCGCCTACCGAAAACTCGTTGGACACACCGGGGTCCACGTTCTCCGAATAGTCCTCGAAGTAGTCAGAATCGAGCAGCTGGAGACCAAAGTCTCGCATAATTTTCTTACCAATCAGGTTGGGCAGGTATTCAGAATAGGTGACTAGTTGAAACTCTGCGATGACAATCCGACGGGCCTCTTCGAACAGCCGATCATCGTCCCAAGTGGGATTCACTTCCGATAGGAGGGAACTGAGCCGGTTGTGCTCCCGTAGCCAAAGAGTGTGCAGACTGAGGATGGAAAGGTTTTCGTCGCAGCGAGAATCACCTGGAATGGGCATTTTTTTCTGTTTAAAGATATCGTTTTGCGAGATTGGTCGTTTGTTTAAAATGAGCAACTGACCGCCGACGAAACAGAATGGGTCTTTCTTATCTTGAGTGCAAGCTTCGGTGTTGTCAGTCGTTATTGGAAGGAGCATTGTGCCATCAGCGAACGATGCGTTCAAATGCCCTGCCAAGTAAATGGTAAATGATGAATCATTAATAAAATTGAGATTGAGCTATGTCGTTTCAGGTGCTACAGATATACATGTAACGGCAATACCGTTTTTAAAGCGTCTTAATCTGGCAGCCTCTTCTTCACTAGAACCATAGATGGCAGATCCATCCAAAAACGACGTTAGCTGATTAACATGTTCTCTGGGCCCTTTAAATCAATATCAAAATTATTATATGTCATATTTTTGATATACTTCGGATTATGCCCTGCCCCAAATGTGCAAAAATATATTTCAACTAATTGGCTAGTACAATTGTAAGCAAGAATGAATGACACCTGTCCTACCTGTCGCAATTTTTTCACTTTTATGTTTTTTTGCCTTTTCTTTTTTTCTGTGTGCCTAATCTAACCTAACTAAAAATGTCATTTTTTATTTAACTTCCTGGCCGTCAGGCAATCACTGCCAGCCTACGAGCCATTAGGAGAAGCCCACATGCTGGAGCAGGGCATATTACGTAGTACAGGAATATTTTTATTGAATTTATTGAAATCAGTATATTCCTAAACGTTACCTAAAGCACAATCTACTTGAGGGGCAGGCTGCGACCTTGTAAACGAAAAACATCGGGTGTTGAATTGAGAGTAGAATTTGTCATCTTGGGGGATAAAGATTGGAAGACATTCAGAGATATCTGCAGATTTGGAGCAACAGTTGCCAGATTCTGTAAAAAAGCCAGTTTGGGTATTTTATGTTAATAAGTGTTTCACCATACACATGAATGAACTAAATTAAAGTCCTTACTCAATCTCGCGAGGGTTTTAGAAACGTCGTGAGTCACGAATTGGCCCCAGAAGCTCATCAACACCGTATAATTTTTGGACATGGTTGAATTTCCACTGGTGTGAATTTCGTTGCTGAGGACCCTAGGTGGCGGTAAAGGGCTCCCATCCTTGCTGCTGACTCGAGGAGTAAAAATCCCTGAGAGTGCGCAATGAAATTTTATTATTCCGACAGGAGTGAAAAATATTTATTGCATTTGAAAATGATCAGATTTGATGAAAATTACCATCTGCATATTCAGCGGGAAGCCCTCTGGTATACTGCGTCATTGCAGCGCCCCGGAGTGGATGCCGTAAATTATTGCAGACCCCATCATAGGGGCGGTATGTGCGATTTTTAGCACACTCATCACTACGGTGCTCCAACAGTTGCATTTTTTTGATGCAGTTCTCATTGCTGCGCCCAACACCATTTTTACGCATGACAGTTGCATGGTGGCGCTGCAATTGATATCTAGTTAAGATAAAATGTCGGCATGCGTTACAGACATCCAATGCAAAATAAAGATTTTTTTTCAAAGTGTTCAATTCTCAAAAACAAGCTCACTTGTCTTTTATGATAACTGTGGTCTTTTCCTGAATTTCTCCTTCCAGTGCCCTTGTTTGAATATCCAATGTTCCATTCAACAGCTTGAATGGAACGTTCAAAAATTCTTGAAATGTCGTGGTTGAAGTGGTGAAGTTAAAAGGGCAACCTTTTAAAAGACCTAGAACATGTCAAAGAAATGCCTGAAATACTGATTATGATTTTATTATAAAAATGAACATTCTCTTACCTCCGTCTTTTGCTTCAGCAATCAGGTCATACTCAGGTGAGGTTTCATTGGTGGCTTTAACGTAGGCTTCTCTAATGTCGGCATCTGTCACGTGAGGTAACGAAATTAGGACCTCGTTTTCAGTAGCTCCCGAAAGCGCTGTAAGGAAAGGAACAAACAACGTGTTTATTTAAAATTGCACAGCATAAACAATAAAATGGTAAAATGGAATAGGAAATGGCTATTTTCAGTACCAGATATTGGCTTTTTCGGGTAAACTGAATTCTGACTCGCTTCTAAGCGAAGTTGGGGTGAAGGAGACCCCTGTTGGTCACTGAGTGTGTGGACCCAAAAAGCGATACTCAGGCTTATAATGACAGTAGCAAATATCATTGAGCTTATACTATAGGAAGATGTGAAAAAATCAGATCGGAAATGTTAGTGTCACAAATTTCATTGAAAAAACTTACAAAACAAATGTAGCTGTGAGCCATGGCCAATGACAATCGTCTTCGTCTCCGTCCCCAATTCTTCGGTAGCCATATAATCGTCTCACGTAAGTCTTATACATAGTTGATGGTCAAAGCTAAATTATTTTTGACAAATAAAACTAAATTCAAAATAATTTTGTAGTGTACAGGTTTCTCATCTATTCTTGACAAACGAAACTGAGATTTGGTAACATTTTCCACTTAAACTTGTTTTATTGCCCATCAGCTATGAAAATTCAGTATTATAAAAATAGTTAAACTAACTGTACTGGTAATCCCCTAGCCGGCCTCTTAATTCTATGTCAAAGCACAGGAGCGTTAAATAGGTGTCAAAGATAATTCGGAGCATAAGAAATTACTTTTACAATGATTTTATGAGCGTATTTCAGCACTAACTACGTAAATCACTACCTTTCTTGAATTTCAACAAGTGAGCTGCAACCCAAGGTTATTCAGCCAGCCCTCACTCAAGACATTTATTCGAATATGGCGCATGCAAACAAGTCAATAGAAATCTCTTTAATATTCACATCTGACGCGCATATATCCTTCAAAGCACCTGGTTTACGAAATGAAGAATAATTTTCAAAATAACCTTACCTCGATATTTATATCCAAGTGGCGAGCAAGTGCAAATAAGAGCACCACTAATGTAAATATCTCATAAATTCAGCAAAGCTCAATGAAAAATTACAAAGACGTTTTACTTCCAGTCGAAAAGTGAGCCTGAAGTGAAATTCAAAAGCTGCTATTTCCCGTCAGTTCATTCAATTTATGAGGCTTCCTGGGAAGCCTTTGAAGGTAAACAGGTTTAGTGAGACCTGGAGTATTAATACGTGTAATTGAATACTCATTAAAGATTTTTTGTAGGAAGGTTAAACAGGAAAATATTACTTCGCTGTCTTATATAACGAAACCAACTTCCTGTCAGTCCAATGACAATACACAGTAAGATGTCGTGACAAGGAATGTGAGGCTAATTTAGGATAAGAGGTATTGTGACCCAACCAGTGTCTAAAATACACGCATGTCCAATTTTGTTTCCTTGTCAAATAGAGCGGTTTTAACATTTACTTTTGTTTGTTATATGAAATATTACATATTTCGTTAAACACATACAAGTACTACTGTAGTGCTGCGTATTATTGTGAGCGTCTACCGTGAACATTTAAGTTAATAAAAATCTGGCGTGAAATCACCTCGTGTTCGAATTTTAATTATGACCATACATTTTACTTCCATGTACTATTTAATAAACGGTATAACGTTATATTTTGAGAAATGGTGAAAATACTGACATACATGCAGTTTACTAATAATAAATAATCAACGAACGCTGATGTTGGGCACAATTTCATAACAAATTGTAATATTTCTTCTCAGAAGAAAACTTTGCCTTGAAGGGCTTTAAAACGAAATCAAAAGAGACTACTGTGCTTATGAAATAACACAATACCGAATATCCAGGAGCTTGTTTATTAGTGTAACAATTTTCAGTTCAGTTGTTAAGAGTCAAAAATGAATATCTAAAACACAAACTTAATTTTGCAACTTTATTGTCTGGTACAGTGGTAATTTTGACAACGCCCTAGAAGAAAAGACAAGCAAATATGGAGTTTTCGTTATAATAAAAGAATGATCAAAAAGTGACTCAGATGATGAAGAAAAAGAAGAAAGATGGACGAATTCAAAATTAAGACTCAATTATGAGCTCCCCTTCCCTTAGGCATGCTGCTTTGCAGCATTGCACTGCAGCTAGCATGGATTGCCCACCATCAGGTTGCATTCGAAAAAGAGTGTGGGTCAAAGTCCGCAACATTATAAAAGCAATGCTAACCAAGCTAAAACTTACCTGCAAACCATAAACAATTTCGTTTGTCGTTGTCGCCTAACATTATTCTTTCCACGCCTGGATATCTAATGCTGGTATTAGTTTGCTGTGGCAAGGAATAGGGGGATTCCTAAAACCAATGGAAACTGTGTTAACCTTACAAATTAACGACATTTCAACGCCCATTTTCCGAAAATGTGTCACCAACTTTTTGGACGGAAGCAGAAACAAGTGAGGTGGTAAGGCATCCATATTGGGCAAGTTGTCACAGACGAGCCTGGCTGCAGTAACCCGCCGGATTTGGGTAAGCTGTTCCGGGGTGAAGGGGTAGGGACTGGTGCGTGGACCATTTTCGTACCAATATCGATCTCCGTACCGAAGTCTGGCAAACTGCTCAGCAAAGAGGCAAGTAAACACCGGCCCCAATTGGCTACTGGACATGGGACGTTCTGACAGTCCACCAAGAAGCAAATCAATGTCATCCACGCTTCTGTAGCAAAATTATTAAAAGTAATTACAATCATTTATGTATCAAGACCCTTTAAATAAAACATAAAACCTGCCTTGGTACCTACTTGTAAACTTTGGCAAATTTGCCTGCAACGGCGTCGATGAATACGCTCTTCAGCTCCTCGAAAGACAGTATTCTGCTCAGGCCACAATATTGCCGAAATGCGTTATAAGGTGGAAGACCATTATCTCGACCTCTGATAAGGTCAATCGAGGCCAAATCGATCCCGTAACCTGAAGACATGAACTGAAATAAGTGATTTGTTATTTGCGGCGAATAATAGGGCCCAACGGTGGAAGCGCTCTGCATTGTTGTCCCCAACATGAAGCTGGCGTAGGTAGCGTTATCACGGGCAAAGACATCAGGTCGAAACATTCCATCATTAAGTGGCATTTGCCAGATTTTTTCATCCTTAGCAAACTGCCATTCATCTTGTATGGCGCTGTGTCCAAACCGCATTGCTGCGTGGGAAAATTCGTTGGACAGGCTGGGATCAATGACATCCGAATATTCCTTGAAGTAGCCAGAATCTCTCAGCCGAAGACCGTACTCGTCCAGTATTAGCTTGCCGATTACCTGCGGCAGGTATTCGGAATAGGTCACGTGTTGAAGCTCAGCAATGACAATCCGACGGGTTTCTTCAAACACCTTATCGTCGTCCCAAGACGGGTTCAATGTGGACAGAAGATCGCTGAGCCTGTTATGTTCCTCCAGCCACAGTGTGTGCAGACTGAGGAGGCCAAGGTTCTGCTGATGGCGGAAGTCCCCTGCAATTATCAAGCTCATTTTAGACGAAATTTGTTGGAATCAAACTGGTAAAACGACTTTGCATTAAAAAGTTCTCACCTGCCATAAAACAAAATGGTTTGTTTTCAGTTTGTGAACATGATGTACTGGTAGTTGTGTTTGTCTGGACTGGTAAGAGCATCGTGCCATCAACGAAAGATGTCTTGAGCTGGCCTGCCAAGTTCCATTGCAAAAATATAAAGAAATTAAGGGTATACTACGGTATATGCCCCGCTCCAAATGTGCACACAATATATACATTTCAACCCTACTTATCTAGCAGACAAGCATGATACAAAATGTACCCTTGCAGTTTTTTTTTCTATATTTTCATGCGTTTGTCTTAACCTAACATAAAATGTAATTAAGCCCACTTTCGCATAGTGTCTAAGCTGGAGTAAGGCAGCAGCCGGGCATATTCCATAGTATGCCAGAAATTGCTCATGATTGAAGTTATGTACTTCTCCTTTTTCAATATGTGTCATATCAGAAAATCATTAATTTTCAAAGAAATGGAATGAATGAAGTATTGTCAGATGATTTACCGTTTTTATAGCGCCTCAATGGAGCCAGTTCTTCGATACTTGTGCCATAAACGATACTGGCATCCAAAAACGATGTGCTTAGATTAATTTGATCTCGAGGTCCTGCAGCCAAAGTCACAAATAACAATATTACCATTTTAAGTTACTAAATTGAAATCAGAATAGAAATTTCAGACTATTTTATACCTAAAGAACAGTCTGGTTGAGGTGCAGGCTGTGATCTTGTCATCCCAAAACAGCGGGCATGATATTTGGAGTAATATTTGTCATTCTCAGCGATTCGGATTTGAATGCAATCGGGGGTATCGACCTTTTTGGAGCAACAATCACTAGCGTCTATATAAAGCATTTATTAAATTACTGTGCAAATAGTTTCAGAAACATCGATGTGGCCGATGCAAAATAGAAGACAATAAAGCTGCATTTACTCTTAGCTGTATCTCCACTGCCCATGTCGTGACTAAGGAACTGGCCCCATGAGGTCATGAAAACTGAAAAATTCTTCGAACTGGAAGAATGCATCCTGGTCATAATTTCGTTGCTGAGGCTCCTGACTAGTGGTAAGGGGCTCCCATCCTTGCTGCTGACCCTCGGGGCTGAAATCCCTGTTTGCAAACACATTTTTACCGTTTGGTAAATAATGGAAAGCAATTAGAATCCCATCTGACCCGTCTTTGGTCAAAATTACCATCTGCGTATTCGGCAGTAAGTCCTCTGGAATATGCTGTAATGGAAGCACCACGAAGCGGATATCGCAAATTATTGCAAACGCCATCGAGGGAGCGATATTTGTGATTTTTAGAGCATTTATCTCCACGATGATCCAATAACTGCATTTTCTTGAGGCATTTCTTGTTGCTGCGACCAACACCATAGTTTCGCAAGGCCTTCATGTGATGGCGCTTCATTCCGTATCTGATAAAATTGTCAATGACCGAAATGGTAGAAAACAACTTCACAAAACAACGCCATTTCTACAAATAGCATCTCACTTGGCTTTGATGAAACAAGCTGCCCTTTCTTGGATTTTTCCTTCCACTGCAAGTGCTTGAATATCCAATGCACGAACCGACCTCTTGTTTGGGATAGTCGAGCGAACTTTGAAAGGGCAACCTGAAGTATAGTAAGATGTTGCGCATTCTTAAACGACATAAGTGCACATAATGCACTTAAATTATGAAAGCTCTTGCCTTCTTTAGTTGTTTCAGGATACGATCTGGAAGAAATTTCCAGAGTTGCTCTGCTGTATGCTTCAGTAACACTTTCATCGGTTATTGGGGGCAACGAAACTATGACTTCTTCGTTATTTCTTTCTCCTAAAATATCTAAATGGTGATTGTCGATTTTTAGTTGCAAACATAAAACATCCAAATTACAAATATGATGAATATCAAGAAAATTAAATACAATACCAGCTATGGGCCTACTAGGATAGTTATTCAGAACTGCATTAACCGATGCAGTGGCAAAAATAATTAGGACCGCGCTAGAAATGAATGAAAGATCACATTGGAGGAGCGAAATTTAATTTGGATTTTGTAAATTATTTTACGAACCATGCAACTATTGCGATAACGATTAAAGAAAACAAAATCAAAATATTATTGACATATTTTCAAATCAAGTTTATTGTCGAATGTTATAATTGTAAAATAATGGAATAAATTTGAGCAGTTCCAAGGTTATCTAGTTTCCCCGTTTAGGCTTTAAAGTTGCAAACCTTTACTTTTACTTTATCAGAGAATGGAGACTTACAAAATAAACTTCGATATGAACCATGTCCAACGAGAAGCGCTGTCGTCTGCCATTCTCGTATAACCATAAACTTGCTTAGGTTAATTGTTATTCGTCGTCGATAACAAAGCCTAAATTCAGTACTAGAAAAGGCATTTGAGTTAATAAGTGACACAGAAATTAGATACCGCGAATACTGCGTTGCCTTAATGGTTTCTCATGATTTGAATGTTCAATATGCATGTATGTTAGCTACCTGAGTACATTGCTAGTAATTTTGATAGTAAAATATTAATATCAAATAAAATACGATAACAGCAATTATTTCTGAAAATTACGCAACTAAACCGCTTTCCTAAACAGTATTGAATTAACATTATGATAACAAACAAGTGTTAACAAAATCGACCATCTGGCCAAACCCGTAGACAACGGCTAGACAGACCAGCTGGAGGATTTCTAAACTGTATCAGATTAAAAATTAAATACCGCGTGTTAACAAAGTTCAAGTTACTTTATAACTTTGAAAGCGTATAGAAATATAGGGGAAGCACAAAACCAATCGCATTTACATCAGAATCATTTTGGTTGGATGTTACTGCCATTGGCGAGATAGTTAATAATATACCTAAAATGAATTTCTCATCGATCGAATAATTTGCCCTGTGCAAGTAGCAATTTTGAAATGCACACCAGCAAACTCGATTAATTTTCATATGTTAGTTTTTCTACAAAATGAAACCTCAACCAAGTTTGCAAGTCTTTGGATAAAGTTCAGTTGTTGCCCCTTAAATTTTCTTCTGAACATTTAGCGTTTTAGGGGTCAAAAGCGAACTACCGATAGTTGCGAAAAATAAATCAATACATGAAATGAATCCCACAACAAAGATGATACGATATTTCACATAAAGTAGGATTTGCATTTTGCACTTACTTGTACGTTTGCTGAGCTCGATTTGCCAATACATCAATGATGATCAATCACACTTTCCGCACAATTTATATCTGCTGGCAGTATTTGAACAATTGCAAAACAGACGTACAGTATAATATATCACCGACTACATTGAAGAATGTGGTTAGCTGAAAAAAGAGATATACATGTACAAAAATGGAATTGCCCATTTCACTGTGGTTCACATTCGCAATTCATAAACCATCGCACTTACTGTATAATTTCGGAAATATTTACATAATTTCTGTTCCTGTAAATTCGTTATTGTTACACCGAACTGTTTCGCAGCAAAACACATGTAACTGCATAGCATAAACATAAGTTGACCTATATTTTCTGCAATGTTCGGTCATTCTAAATGGGGTGAATAATTGATGCGGTAATATAATTGTTCCTAAATTAAATATTTTATTAACGATAGGGCCAGACCTGGATGACTTCAAATATAGGGTAAAGCAAAAAGTTGCAACAAAATAATGGCACAGCATATGAAAATATCGGATAGTTTTGGAAGCGAGGCTGTACGTATCACAAAGTTTCCTTTACGCCAAGGGGGTGACAACATTTAATTTAATTCTTAAGAGCAAATTTACGAAGGTTTCTTTTTTGGTCAGCGTGAAAAAAATGGCAACAAGTTTCCGAATGATTCACGAAGGCTTTCTCAAACATCACAATGTGAGCTTTCTGACAGGAATGTTTTAGTAATGAAGACTTACGAAGTAAATGCTGAAGAGCCTGAAGTGAGCCTTGTTCAATGAGGACCATCCATGTCTCCAATTCTTGTCATCAGAGTTTTATCGTCAGAGAATGAAGGCAAAATCCATTTACACATCCAAAACTATGGAATGCACGATATAAATGAAATTATCTTTTCCTAATAATAAAGGATGGCACCGCAATTCGATTCCAAGTGAAGAATAGATCGATTTATCAATCTCTGACACCATAAACGGTACACCGTTGGAATACAGTCACATCGAAATACAGCTACTCTACAGCACATCGAAACAAATCTTAATATCGAAGATGGAGAAACACTGGGGCATGAAAGAGGATTCATATACACCATTATTGTTGCCGTCATTATTGCATGCACAAAAAGCCATCGGAATAGAAATTCCAAGCCACTCTTTCCACATTGTGAAACGAAAATCGCATCACTGGCAACTAAATTGAGCGACTGGTTGTTCAAATTTCGATGACGTAATTTTAATTAAGCCACACTCAAATGCAGACAATTTGGATCACCGGGTCCAGTCATGCAGGTTAAATGGAAACCCCGTGAATTTATAATTCGAATTATTTTCCTTTTGCAAGCAAGCAGAATCATCGTCAAAACCACGATTAATTGGCTACTATAGATAATACGACACTCGAAAGTCTCCATCTTACCGCTTCCACAATGTAACATTCCAACAACAACGCACCAGATGCCATGCTGAGTAACTATAAAGCCTGTTTGATCTCAATATACACGAGGACCGTATTCAGTCTAGCATTTAAACAAACTGAAATGACAAACTATCCTCCTATGAATAATTGAGGTTATCACGAAAGAGACTATCACAAGCCCTAAGCGAGTTCACTCGTGGTATTCTTCACTGCCGGATAAACAACACTGATTTTTAAAACCGGAATTACTGTATCTTTCCCCTAAATTATAAGCAAATTCGTAAGTTGGTTGGTTACTTGTGACCAAAAAAGAGTGAGATTGGTCATGAAAAAAGGCGGTGCCTATGCATTTGATGAGGACCCTGTATGAGAACTAATATTGGTCATTTAAATTCAATGGCTCTACTGCTGAAATCCATTTGCCTAATATATGGCCTAATTTAGCTTGCTGCCCCTAGTATGCGAGCTCACCTGCACTGCTTACGAGTTCATATAGTTTACTCGTTTTCAGGGTGAGTCTCTTCAATATCGCCCATGCATTTTGGGACAGGAAGTGATAGCGATTGTGAATTCAAATCTTGCACCAACTCATTTTTTCACCTCAATAGTGTGTATTGGTCACTTTGGTTAGTCTCAAAAACGAAAACTTATACTCGAAACATATTTGCGCCCAACTTGCTGGGCTTTTTTTAAGGTTAAGCATGCCCTTATACATTTTTGGACCTAATAACATGCAGATAGGCTACTATCTAGGATTGGGAACGTTAGGGCTAGGTCACAAATAGGCTGACTAACTAAACTAAAATAACATAGAAGGGAATTCGAACATGACAGTAAGTTCAGCTAATCTCTTAGTTTCTAATGTTACAAAAATGGTGATAAAACGAATTTTTGATTGACGTCAAAAATTAGCTCCGTTAAAATTGGGGCTGTTAGCATATTATATCCTTCCATATTTCATGTTTAACTGAGTACTTGTAAGTCCTTTGAATACGGAGACCACAGACGCAGGTCTCATGCAAATCAAGTCAAGTTCGACTAGATGAACGGCGATTTCTTTTTCCAGCACCCTTCGTTCAATTCCCAAACAATTATCAATAAGAGTAACTTTTCGACTACTCAACATCCTGCACGCATACATCTTCCAGAGGATAGCAGCATTCTTTGTCATTAACAATATATCATACACACAATTTGAAGATGTCAAACAGTTCAAGGTAGACATGGGTTGAAAGGGAAATCATCGGTATAAATAGCAAACATTATATTACAAATGAGAATAACAGAATGATACTACTTAATGTACAAAATATTAACGATAGTTATGTACAAAACACGCGTTTTCTATCTTAAAAACGTCGAATATTAGCATTTTGTGCATTTTTGTCGCTGATAAGTCTCACGCTCGAGAAGATGGCTTGGTGCCGGTCAACGGACACCGAAGCACCTTCAGGTGAGACCACACGAGTAAACAATGAGATTATTGCCACATGTGTTAATAATACCTCGAATTGGGAGAAATATGGAAAATCGGACAATGAGATATTATGACGGGCGGTTTCCAGCAAACACGCGGTTATGAAAGATGAAAAGGCCGACAACGAGTCATGATGTCACTCTAAATTGAGGACAAAAATCGCACCTTAATTTACTAAATTCATTGCATCTTGACTTGCAGTGAACCAAAAGAAACGTAAACACATTGCACGAAGAGGAATTCGTGCCCCTGATCAAAAGTGATCAAAACTGATCCAATGGGATAGGTTGGGAACGAGACGGGAAGCTCAATGCATGAGCCTTTTAGAAAAATTTACTGTGCCTGCAAATTCTAATTTGGTGGACGGAATCTTTAAACGAAACCACCGCGGTGGTAGAACCTGCCATTCCAATCCACTTATGGAACTCCGAGCCCACTCGGA